>FXXK01000057.1:17421-43306 GCA_900184695.1 Betula pendula
AAAAAAAAAAAAAGTGTTACAAAGAAATGATGTTGCAACTAGAAAGGACTGCTAGTTTGAGGGTCGAGGAGGATTTTGATATGGAAATGCGATTGATTTTGATATGGAAGTAATTTAAACTAATAATTTAAATTAGCACACAACAGATCCTATTAACGGAGTTTTTCATATTTAAACTATAATCCTTTATATAGATTTGGAAGTAAGATTATTTAAAAATTTAAACCATTCGTTGGTTTTCATTCCAAGTGTCTCCATGCATTTTAATATAATTGCTTGGCCACAAGATGAACTCTCACTGCAAAAGTCAGGTGTTGGTTGCTTGATCTTGGCATGTTTGAGAAACTTCAACTTTTCTCGTTCAACTTTTTTAAAAATCAGTCATTAGATCGGTAGGATTCGCACTTGTGAAGGTATGGGTTTTACATATCAAATAACTGATTTTAAAAAAAGTTGTATGAGAGAAAAATAAATAGCAGTTCTTGTACGAATAACTTTCACTTTTTTTTACACCTCGATTTTTTTTTTTTTTTTAAAGGAAACATTCTGTCGTTTTCTTCACTGTAGCTGAGTGTAGGTGTAGCTATATCCACCTTGTTTTCTTGGATGGGTTTTTGATCTCCTTGCTTTAGATTATTCACACCCAGTTCAATAATTTTATTATTTTTTTATTTTAGTTACTCATTTTTTAAAATTATATTTTTAATATTTTTTTTTTTAAAAAAAAAAAAACTAGAATGCCACCAAATAATTCAACAATTTGGTAAGTCAAGATGCAGAGCATTTTTAGACCAATTTAACCTTTTGAATTTTTTTGAATAGTCAGATTAGAGTGTTCTTACAAACCATTTGGTTTGAGCTTACCAATTTAACATTTCTAATCATTTTGAATTATTTTGAATAGTCGGATGCAAAATATCTCCATATCATTCTTGCCGTATAATGCATATCTTCAATTATTTGTTGCCTCTCTGCCAGCCAATAGCTTCTCAAAAGGTGATGAACTTGGAGTCAGATGCATAAAAACAATCTTTTGTTAAAAGGGAAACTTCACTTAACCTCTATGAAGTTTTACGATTTCTGTAATTATCCTCAAAACTTTAAAACTTGTCAATTTAGTGTATTCAAGTTTTAATTTTTTTCAATCTTCTCCCTTTGTTAAGATTTTTCGTTAAATCATAACCGAAGGGTGTTAAATTACCTAACTACCCTTAATATTTTTCAATTTTCAATTTTTTTTTTTTAAAAAAAGTGACCCACAGTGGCGTCTAGTGGTGACCACGCCGTGGGTCTGGCGACCCACGGCTAGGTCATGGCGTGACCCAACACGAGTCATGTTGTGACCTAGCCGTGGGTCACCAGACCCATGGCAGGGTCTAGTAGTGGCCCAATGCGGGGCACGATGTGACCCAACGCTGGGTCTAGACACCCGTGACCCACTCTGGGTCACAGAGTGACCCAGCCACCTGTGACCCAATGGGTCACAAGTTTAACCCAAACAATTTTTTTTAATAATTTTTTATTCGGAAATAAAGGTAAATTTGTAATTTTTTTAAAAAAATTAGGGCATAAAAGTCATTTTACCCCTTTGATTGTCTGACTTAACAAAATTGGCTAACGGAAGCGGGAGATTGAAAAAATTAAAATTTGGATACACTAAATTGAGAGGTTTTGAAGTTTGAGGGGGTGATTGCAAAAGTCGTAAAACTTCAGGAGGTAAGTGAAGTTTCCCCTTTACTAAAATCATTGCAGGAATTTTGCTCACGAGGCTGTATTTTGTCTTGTCATTGCAGGAATTTTGCTCAAATCAAAGCAATCTTTCATAGACAGTAAAGGTAATCACGAGGCTGTATTATGTCTTGTCATTGCAGAAATTTTATGTGCAGTTAATAGTAAACTTTTTTGCTTCATAAAATTAAAGGGATTGAATTATTTAGGAAAAATTTTAGTTAGACTCTTTAAACTTTAAGTTGTTTTGACATGTTATTTTTAAACCTTTTTTTTTCTTTTATTTTGATACCCTGAACTTCTAATGTCTATCATTTACACCCCTCCGTTAAATCCTAACGAAAGGGTGCAAAAATTCCAAAATATCTCAAATTTTATATATATTTTTTTAAAAAAAATACATGAGTATTTTAAAATTTTTAACATAATTTAACAGTGAATCCGAACGGAAGGGATAAAGTGAGAGAAGTTAGAAGTTCAAGATACTAAAGTGAGAGAAAATAAAATTTAAGGGGGGCATGTCAAAACGGCCTAAAGTTCAAGGGATGTAACTGAAGTTTCTCCAATTATTTATTGTTCTACGTATATAATTTTCGGACTGATCTTTGTTATAATAATCCATTAACAAAATTTGTTCCTTAAATCAGCCTATGTTCTTGGTGGATCAGAAGAGATAAAGCTCATTTAACAAGTTTAAATTGGTGGTTGCTCCTTTATGATTTTAGAATCTTAAATGAGATAAGACATGTAATCATTGAATGATTTTTAAGTATCTTTGAAAAATGATTTTGATAATTTTGAGTTAGCAATTTGTATTGAAATTTTAAATATGTATGTAATGAAAATCTGAACCACTTATTTTTTATATAAACAGATGTTCATGCTTGTTTTTATTATTTTTTATATAGTTTCGAAAGTTTGGTTAATGCACTTACGTGTTAAGGTATTTGTTGATTGAATACTTGTATAATGTAAGAATGATAGTTGTTTTCTATTAGGTGACTACCCATGCCAAAATCTAAATAATCTAAATAAAATTTATTTATGTTTTTCAAAAAGTAAAATACAAAGTTATTCTCTACGACTTATAAGTCGTTGCAGATGACTTGTTATCCATGAAGACTTTATACGTCGTCAATGATAATTAATTATTAACGATAACATATCCTTATATTTTTCTTGACAATTTTTAGTATTATTTGCGAAGATAAAAAGTTGTCGTTGATAGAAAATATCAGCAACGACATAAAAATCGTCGCGAATAACATTTTATGACGAAACAACAACGACGACTTAGTAACGACAAATTATTGTTGTTAAAAGTCTTTTATAACGACATTTAGACTATTAATGACGATGTCATCGCTAAAGATTAAAATTCTTGTAGTGCCAACTGTTCCAAATAACATTAATTATAGGATGGCCCATAAATTAACCTGCAACAAGGATTGATAATAAACTAAACATATTAATAGATAAATCATCCTTCGGGTTCCTCATCTCTCCCTCCTCCCTTCTCCTCCGTTCTTTCCGTTTTTTCCCTTGTTTTTGTTCGTTTTGTGCTGTTTTTTAGTGTTTCTTCCCTCTCAGCAGCTGATCTCCTCCACTGCACAGTGAGCACCGTCCGCCTTCTTTGCCGCGCCATCCATCTCCTCCACCGCGCCTCCCACTGCGTAGCTAGCCGGATCTACTTTGGTTCTAAGATGGGCTTTTTCAAAGCTAGATCTTCCTTCCTCTGTTAGACCCAGCGCGCCACGCGCCACTCCATTGTGTTCACCGGTGCTGTCCGTTTCTCCCACCACCAGCTGTGCCACCTTTTGACGCTCGCACGCCGGAGTGTGGATCCCACGCTCCGGCGCGTGGGTCTCACTCGCCGGCGCGTGGATCCCACGCGCCCATCAGTGAGCTCCCTCTACCCCTACACCGCCTCTACTGCTGTTTGTCGAATTTTTTGTTATTTTTCTATATTTTTTCTTATAATTTTGTTGTTTTTGTTGGGTTATTATCTCCCTAATCTGTTGTTGTTTGACCTTGTGGTGGAGATTTTTTATCCGTTATTTGTGTTAGTCTCTACTTCAGTTCTTGATTTG
Organism: Betula pendula; assembly: GCA_900184695.1. Lineage (NCBI taxonomy): Eukaryota > Viridiplantae > Streptophyta > Magnoliopsida > Fagales > Betulaceae > Betula > Betula pendula. The sequence continues at coordinate 21,240 of FXXK01000057.1, forward strand.
GATTTGAACAGTGCATTTACTGCTTTAGTCTCCTTATGGTAGCTGTTGCAGTTGCTTAACGGGAGTACAGATAGGCTTGCCTTAATCTGTGCTCCTTTTACTTTTAAAACCGCTTTATGCGGCCCTTTGAGAGGACCGAGTCACTTGTTTGATCCATTTCCTACGTTGTGTTTTTATTTCTGCACTGTTTTTGTTCAGTTTGGGTCTATTGTTGAAGAGCCCACCCCTTTTCGGTTTTAAGATTCTCCACTTTCTCTTCCTTTCGGGTCAAGAGTGGTAAGGATTTTCCTTTGTAACCTCATTTCCTTATTCAATTAGAAAAAAAAAAAAACATTAAAATTAAAATTAAAATTAAAAAAAAACTCATCCCTCGTCTTTTATATGTAACTGTGAAGAACATTTAACACTTCTTTAAGGCCACGTTTTTCGTCCTTGTACGTTTTTAAATAAGGCAAAATTAATATTCCTCATTATTATATTACAAAGTACTGTTTACTTGTGATTCCTTGCAGTATAATAAGGCTTGAAAAGTTAACTGCACTTTAGTTTTCATTGCATAAATTGGAATAAAAGTAAACAGTAGCTCATTAAAAAAAGTAAAAAAAAAAAAAGAGGATGAAAAAAGCAAAAGCAATCATTGTCAACATTTTCTGCATAAATACAGATAATTTATACAAATCACGATCATAAGACAAATAATTTACAAATATAATCAAATTAAGGCTTTTATGTAAACAGCAACTTCGACTTTGAGGGCCTTGCTGATTAGCAACTTTAGATTTTGAAATAGTTAAAATAGCAACTTTTATACACACTAAATAATATTAAGATAATTTTTATTTTCTTGCATTATTTACTTAATAACACAAAATTTAATTAACCTTAATGGTGGACTGGCGCCCGGCTCGATACTTGAGAGCTTAAGAGCATTCTCATTGAACTTTTTAAAAGTGATGTTTAACCAAATTTTGTTTAAAATTCACAAAAATCTTTATTTATCAAGCTATTTACTCATTATCCATTGTAACTCTTGTCAGATTTATATTCTATATTTGGAGAAATAATCTTCTTTTCTATTTCATTTTTACACATATTTATATTCATTTCATCATCTTCTCTCTCTCCAGACCAGATCACATTTCCTCCTCTCTCTCAAACCAAACCTTGTGTTCTCTCTCTCTCTCTCTCCTCCTCTCTCTCTCCAGACCAGATCATATTTACCGGTGGAGACAGACGACAAAAAAAAAAAATCAAACTATCAAAAGATAAAATAAAAACAAACAAATTTAAAAGTCAAAGCCAGACAAAAGAGAATTAAAAAAACTCAACTATCACGTAAGCCCTCACGTCAAAGACAAGGTTTAAAAAAAACAATAATAGAAGCCTGTAGCATCTTGAAATGTGAATATTATATATAAGCACCTCTCTCACTAAAAAAGAAATACAAAAAAAGAATAGAAAAAAAAAAAAAAAAAGCAACTCAAACGCCATATTCAGAGATCACCGTCATCTAACATTCAAGGTTCACCAAATTCACAGCACAAATGGCAGGTGCTACAACAAATATAGTGAGTAAAATCCCAGAGGTGGTGCTGAGCTCCTCCGGCGGCGGCGGCAAGGCCATGCCGGTGATCGGCTTCGGCACGGCTGCAGATTCCAACGACGGGGCCACCATGATATCGGCGGCCCTGGAGGCAATCAAGCTCGGTTACAGGCACTTCGACACCGCTTCGGCATATGGGTCAGAGAAGGCTTTAGGAGAAGCAATTTCCCAAGCAATTACACTCGGCCTTGTCACCTCTCGGGACGACCTTTTCATTACTTCCAAGCTCTGGCCTAACGATGCTCATCCTCATCTTGTTCTTCCAGCTCTACAGAAATCACTTCGGTCAGTCTCACTATTTTTTGTCAATTTTTGACACGGAATTGCAAATTCGACACGAATTTAATACGAAATTTTAGAGTGTTTAGATTGAAAGATAAACTCATTTAATTAAATGGGTTTTGATAGGATTGTGCTGTATATGACACAAGGATTAACAATTTTTTATAGTACTTGTGAACTTTACATGAATTTAACATATAATTAGCGGGTTAGAATTAAAAGCCTCTGACCCATTTAATTAAATAGGGTTATGGTTGATCTATATAATATTAGAGTCTGTTTGGCAAAATTTGATTTTTAAAATTGCATTTTATCATTTAAAATTGTATATTTTCAAAAAAATACCCCTTACCTAACTGCTTTTTCAAATTATAATTTTATAAAAATGTAATTTCAAACGATCTATTTTTTGTAATTTGGTTTAACATTGAACATTTTGTCTACCAAATCACAATCTTAAACGCACCCGACCCATGTCTCAACACAACATGAACTCAACATGCCAACATGAATTGTCACCCATTTCTTTGTACATTCCTTTGTACAAGGGACTGGATGGCTCCCAGTAAACTATGTGTCCAAGACTCTAATAGTTTGAACTTCTATTTAGTTGGCTCCATAGTTAAAGCAAAATTTGTCTGGCTCTCTTGGGATTTTGCATTGCTAGGCTGGTTTTTTTTTACCCCCTTGTTAGGTTTTTCTTTATTCATTTGGTTTTTATTTGGCCACGGTCATAGATTAATTTTTTTTAGGGAATTTATGGAAAAATCAACTAATTAAATAGCAATTCAAGCAAATAATGTTGAAGGTGACCAATTTGTGCAGGACTCTTGAGTTGGAATACTTAGACCTGTATTTGATCCACATGCCCATCAGTGTGAGGCCAGGAAAGGGGGGGCAATGGACTTTTGATAAAGAGGACATGATGCCCATGGATTTCAAGTCTGTGTGGGCAGCCATGGAGGAGTGCCAGAGACTTGGCCTTGCCAAGTCCATTGGAGTCAGCAATTTCTCTTGCAAGAAGCTTGAAATCTTGCTCTCCTCTGCCACCATTCCTCCTGCAGTGAATCAAGTGAGTCCATTGCATTTGCACCCACCAGCTTCAACTTTTATTGACAAACAGTATATATGTATATAATACTTAGAAAAAGATGATTATTAATTGTGTAGGTGGAGATGAGCCCAGTTTGGCAACAGAGGAAACAAATTGAATTTTGCAAGGCAAATGGAATTGTTGTCACTGCTTTCTCTCCTTTGGGAGCAAAAGGGACTTTTTGGGGCACCAACCATGTGATGGACAATGAAGCCCTCAATGAGATTGCAAAAGCAAGGGGGAAGACTGTTGCTCAGGTTCTCTTCAAAAGATTTCATCAAATTTAAAATATTGCAAACGACCAAGCTTCGAAAGCTTTGGAAATTTTTTTATTATATATATATATATACACACACACACACATATTATAGAAAATAAAGGATACCAACAAAGCATACCATTGTCATGGGCATAATTTCATTTCAGTGCATGCATGTATGTGTGCCTATAGTATATATTTTGGGAAAACTTCACTTGCACTATCCTAAGTACAAATGATTTTGCAATCATAATTTCAAAGTTTAAAAGTTTGCAATGTTGGTATTCCTATGTTTAAACCCCTTTTATTTAATTACTGTCTTCGATTGAACCATGGTCACGCCATTGGTTTGGACTCTGGTGACCTACGGGCAACTGTGGATCTGGACTGATTCGTGCCGTGAGTTACTAGAATTTTCACTGTTTTTTTTTTTTTTTAGGGGAATTTTAACAAAAAAAAAACAAAGAAGAAGAAGAAGGTAAAAGAACATGGGATACCGACATTATCAAATTTTAAATTTCGAGGTTATGATTGTAAAACCAATTATACTTGGAAGATGTAAGTGAAGTTTTTTCCTACATGTTTATATGCTTCAATAGATGAATTAACTTTGTGATCGTGTGGGTTCTCGGTAGGTTTGTCTTAGATGGATTTATGAGCAAGGTGCAACTCTTGTGGCGAAGAGCTACAACAAGGAGAGGTTGAAGGAGAACCTGCAAGTCTTTGACTGGGAACTATCAGAGGATGACCGTAAGAAGATTAGTGAAATCAAGCAGCACCGGATGATGCCTAAGGAGGAACTTACTTCGGCTCATGGNGATGACTGTAAGAAGATCAGTGAAATCAAGCAGCACCGGATGATGCCTAAGGAGGAACTTACTTCGGCTCATGGACCCTACAAGTCCCTTGATGAACTATGGGATGGAGAGCTTTAAAGGTTAAATAGGGGTAAGGCATTTGGATCCACTCTGGATCAAATGAGTTGAAGAGGAGCCGTCCTTGAAAATAAGTAGGCAAATTTGTAAAAAAAAAAAAAGGTAAAAAAGACAAATTTGCCCTCCTATTTTTAAGGACCGGCTTCTTTCCAGTTCAATCTCAGTTCGTTTTGTAAGGCATTTGTGCTTCAACTCTTCTAGTGGGATCTGAGTGTGCACAATATTATATGTAGAGGTCTTTCTTTACTCCCCACAAAAATAAAAATAAAAAATAAAGAGAGAGAGAGAGATGAAGGCATTTCTTCGTGTTTTAATATTGAAGTCTTATGTTTGTTAAAATTTTTGTTGCATTCACAAAACAAAAACATTAACAAACAGCTCACAACACAAAACTCCTAATAATAAAAAAAAACAAGTTTCATGTGTATATCAGATTAGAATATTTTTTCAAATAAAAAATATCCTGAAAATACATTTCCAAACATTCCCATATTTCCGAATATATTACTGTTGAACTGCTGATTGTATTGCATTTTTTCTTTTGAATTAGGTGCTTGGTGTGGTGTTTGCACTGCAAAGTGGGAAATGCTTAATATTTGATGTTTTCCCGCCTTTTTATGAGTTATAACTAAAATCGAAGTTCTTGCGGTTCCATATACTGAATTTCAAGGGAAATGTTACTAAATGAATGTTCTTTATAATTTTATAGGGCTTGTGGCAAAAAACTTGAGTGCTTGTTGATGCAAGAATAGATTTAGGAATCATCCCATATTAGACAAGAAGGTGTGTTCAGTGGAGATGACAACAAATATTATGAGCCTTTTGTTTTTGTTTTGAAGTTAAGAAGTGGCTGTTTAATCCAGTTCTTTTCAACTTATTTAGTTTCACTCAGATTGAAGAAAACAGCTCTGGAAATTATGACAAACTTGGAGGAGTTGGGTTGAACTGATTTAAGACGATGATTCTTTAAAAATTTAAGGGCACAATAACAACACCCAAAAAGAAAAACACCTTGGTAGCAACTTACAATTGCATTTCCATATCAAAACCCTCCTCGACCCTCAAACCACCAGCCAAAAGGCAAACCTGCAATCTATTTTCTAGTTGAAACATTACTTCTTTGCAACACTTTGTCCATTTTTGGTTTATGGATGAGATAAAACTTGTAATAAATAAAAATAAGTAGTACATAAGAGAAATCCCAACAAACACCCCTATAAAGTCATTATTAGGCCAAATAATTGGTGCGAAGGCCAATATCTTCTTGGCCCAAGAGCCAAAAATAGGGAGCGTTTAATCAATAATTTTGAAGCAACCCAATGGATGAGTTGCTTGGGGAGTTACCTGTAGCGACAACAAGAGAGCTTGGATGTCACAGCAGGAAAGATTGCTCTAAAGTTTGACTGGAGTGGAGGTCCTCTTCAACACTTTCAGTCCGATGTCCAACGAGAGATGTACCCATCAGCTGTTGTGCAAGGGATATCAGATCTTGCAGCTTCACAGGCAAAAAGGGGAGGCACCTACTGCTATGGAGAGGCAAAAAATTGGAAGTAGGAGGGCTTGTACATGAAAGCCAAAAATCTATTAACCCGGTGAACCGTGCATGAGGCCCACACTTTGCGCATGGGATGCCTCAGTGGGGAGAGAGTGAGGAGGATGGAGAAGGGGTCGATGGTGGCATTGGTAGGGTGCATGGGTGGAGGGCAATAGATTTGGCTTTCCAAAACGGAGAGAGAGAGAAAAAAAAAAAAGAGGAAGTGGGGGAGGAGGATAGAAGGGAAGGAAGAGGCAAAAAAATCTATTTCTTGGTGGGTCTGTCCATTACTTCACATCCTATGCACTTCTTCTTCTTCTTTTATTTATTTATTTTTATTTTTTTTAAGGATTATATTTTATGCACTTTATAGAAAGAAAATCCAATTGTAGAAGTCACAGGTAATTGTTTAACCAATCTGGCCGATCCACAAACTTCAAAGATTACAGTGGAAAGATTATCATAGAAAATTAAAAGTTTTGATAGTTAAAGAGTTCACACAACCAAATCCAAACCCCCGAACTAAGAATCCATTGCTTAAATAAGTCAACCCTGATTTGCCCATATCATACGTGGGAAAACTTCTATCAAGGGAAAAAAACATAAAAGGCAAATAAGAACATTAGAATATATAGAACGTAAACACAATGTTTGTGTATTAACCAAATAAATAGGTGAAGCAACAAATGGCACGAAATCTTCAAAATTACTCGAAATAGTGAAAAAAAAATAAAGGAACATACAAGATGTTTGACCAGCTTTAAAATGCAACCAGACCCAAATTTTTTTTCATGTAGGCCAAATGGTGAGTCGATTTACTATGGGTTTGCATTAAAAGACACTTAGCCAGATCAATCCGCCACTCTCTTAATGAATTTCTATGAGCTTAGTAGGATACAATGTATAATCCAGACTTGGGTCTGTCATAGTCGACCCATGTTTTTTTTTTTTTAAATGACCGTAAATCCTTCAAGGTAAGGTCCCTTCATGTATCAACTCCTGTTAAGTAACTCGGGACCCGTGCCTCACACCACTCTCAGCATAGACCAGTTGAGTAGTGGGTTTCGCCTGGAGATTAACTCCAAAAGGTAGTTGGCACTCAAAGGGTTTCCAACCTAGAACTATGAGAAACACTCAAAATCTTATACTTTCACCAACAGAGCCAACCCTTCAGGGTTATAGTCTACCCATGTTTGGATTCATAGGTTTATTCATAGGCCTAATGAGCCTCCATATATCATACATTGAGAAATCATCGAGAATCACAAATAGAATTCTTTTAACAGATTTATCAAAATTTTAGTTTATATCTCGTAAAGTAGGGAACGAGCTCAGCGTCTTGGTAGGCACCCTTTCATAGAACTTGAACCAAAAAAAAAAACGATGTAGAATCAATAATTCTAGCGTTTTACAATACAAAATAGCTACTATATCACAAAGCCAACATGTCCTCTCCCCTGTTTCACTCCACCAGTCATTTGTCAAAGACATGGGAAGCAACAATGAACAAGCAAAGAATAAATTTTTTGTTGCACCAAGCTCGTACAGTCTGAAATACAAGTACATCACAGACTATGAATATTGGTGCCAATACTCACTTTAATTTCCATTCATTGCCAAGTGAAGATAAAATGGTGAGCATTTTTACAGCCCTCAATTTATCAAACAACTCAAGTGCACAAGAAATAAACCCTAACCAAATGCAAGGGCCATGCTATATAGTAAGGAGTGGAAGATTGAAGAATACTAGGAAGGAAGATTTTGAAGATTGAAGATTTTAACCAAATGCTCAAGCGTAAGATTTTCAAGATTGAAGATTGAAGATTGGGTACTAAAACTCATTGTGTTTGCTGTTTCAGTCCCTTCTGGGCTACTCTTGCCTCTCTGAAATGCTTACGGGAAAGTTGCTACCAGGGCCACCACCTCCTCTTTTGCCTGAGTTTGGAATGGTATCTAATGAGGAAGAAGAAATATGTTGAGATGAAGAAAAGGAAGAGGAATGCATTGGATTTGGAGGAGAAGTTGATATGGAATAAGAGGAAGAAAAGCTCATGGAGGAAACAGGGGAGAGGACATGTTGCTAAGAGTAAATACCAAATAAACTTGCACAATTGTGCATGCTCTCTATATTCATTCGAAATTAAAAATATTTAGAGATTGAGGGAATTAGGAAACACATCAACATAAGATTGCCATATTACAATTTTGACTATAAATCAAATGTTGCTAATTCCTAACCTTGGCATGAAAATGTTTAAGAATAGCACTCAAATTGCCATGACGAATACAAAAGCATTAAAAGGGAGATTAATTGTCAAGATTGTGATGGCCTCTAAATCACCCTAAACAATAGTTTCTTGCTTTTTGAACCCAATCCAAATCCCTCCTCTTAATTAGCATGTCCTAAAATGGCAGCAATTTTGGACTTCTCAATTCCACATGAAAAACCCCAAATGAAGATGTATTAAAATATTAGCGAGACTGATTAACGGAAACTATAAGTGATCCCTTGGATGATTGTTAGAGGAACAACCCCAAATGAAGTTGGCTTCTTTAACTATTGGAATACAACTACGGTTACCCAAAACTTTGCATATCCAGATAGCAATATTCAATTTTGGTAATGATGTGGGACAGCCTACAGCCACTGCTCGATGGCCGCTCAAGCGGTGGCATCACATGGAGCAGGCAGAATGCTCGGCTCAAGCGGAAGCAACCCTTCGTGCTCCGCTCGAGCGGAGCAGCCTAGACTGCACCACTTCTGCTCAAGCGGTCTTCAGCATCCATTTCCATCAAAAGTTTTGTTCCAATTTCAGCATGATTAGTTTCCTTATTAGATTAGAATTTAATCATTTTTTGTTGAGTTGTCTTTCTTATGGTTTAAGATTTTAAGTTTTGTCATATATTTGTTAGTTATTCAGCTTTGAGTCAAGAACAGAATTTAAAATTTCATTTTTTCTCAAGAGTTTTTATCAAACACACGATTTTCTTTCACCAGCTTCCGCTAAGTCAAGTAAAAAAGACGCAAGAATTTGAGGTGGGTCAGCAAAGCAATCAGAGAACTTTGAAGGCAAATATGAAATGGGGTTCTACATCATATTCAGATATATAATCACCTCATCATTTTGCTTTGCTTCATAACAGCTCATCCTCAGAAACCACCAATAAAGAAATTACATTACCCAGAAAAGCAAGTTCATTTCCTAAACAATATGTTTGCCCAATAAAATGCACAAAATAGATCCTATTTCTCGAAGTTTCCTTGCAGTTAAACTTGAAGAAGCAAGGGGCTACTTGGTGCATAAAAAAACACAAACATAAAAGAGAGATTCAAATTACCAGAATTTAGCACAATTGATGGGACTTTTAAGACTGAAGGAGCCATCGGCGGCTCTTCGTTTTATGTTTCTTTGCCCTTCGACGGCTAAGAGGGTTTGCAATTAATCCATTGGATTTTATAGGGGATTATGCTGAGGGGTTTGGTTTCGGTTCGGAGGGCTTGGAATTAGGGTTTCCTTAATTGTTATGGTGGTTAATAATTTGGGCTCGTTTGGATGTCAAATTTTATTTGATTCTATGTTGACTTGATTAAGATATCGAGAAAAAAATAATTTTGGAATTATGTTTGGATGGTTTAGAAAAAAATATTTGAGTAGGTGAATATTTGAAAAAAAAAATATAATAAAATATTATATTTTAAATCTTAAAAATATTAAAAAAAAAAATAAAAGAAAATAAAAGAAAAAGCTGGGGTGGGATCGGCCACCCCCAAAATTTTTCGGGGGTGGTCGGCCACCCTCAAATTTTTTTTTTCTTCAGTTTTTTTTTTTTAAAAAATAATAATAATTTTTTATATTATTTTTTTGAGTTGGTTAGAATAAATTTGAGTTGAGTTGAAAAAATTTGAGTTTTTAAAAATTGTTGACTTTGAGAAAATTGAGTTAAACAAAAAAAATTGTGTTCCCAAACAATCCCTAATAGCTGTTACAGCTATAAATGATTTAGCGGAATCATCGTGGACTTCTTATTCACACATTTGAGATGTTATGTGTCAACTCTACGTGCCATGTGATACAAATATTTTAAATTATAAATATATCATAAATATTTTTTAAAAAAAAAAAAAAAAAATTAATAACAAATTTTTATTTAGAATACATTTGTCATTTAAAGTAATTGTACTATGTGGAACATTCAATTGGCACATCACATGTTAAAAGAGAGTTATGTGGTATTAATTGATTGATTTGACGTGATATATTGTTAATTAATTAGATGGTAAGTAGATAAAGAGACCTATTTGAAATCAGAGGAAAGCCTAAAGACCTAATTGTTGAAATTAAAAAACTTAATGACTAAATGAAATCACATGAAAACTTAAGAATAAATTTATTTTTCCGAGAAATATAATAAGGAACCAAAATTCAATTGTCGGTTCCCGTACCGCAGAATTTGCCACAGGCAAGGCACGACCATGGTAAATTTCATGGTAGTAGATTGCCCCTTGGCTTACAACCCCATCATCAACGGAGGAACAATATGAAAGCTGTGACTTCCACTTACCACCTTAAGATGAAATTTCCGTCCGAAAGGAGATTTGAGGTAAAAAGTGATCGCGTAACTACCCAAAGGTGCTACACAAGGCCAACTAGAATCTTAAGCGGCCGCTTAAGGCCCCCAATTAATAAATATTAATGAAAATTTATTACATAAAAAAAATATTTAATGCTAAAATTATAGTCAATATTCTCTAATTAAGAGCCCAAATTATGATAAATAAGTACTAAAGAAATGCATTAATATCATTTGATTCTTTTAAAAACTAAATCTTCAATATTCCATTATTTAAATGAGAAAACCTTCTATTTGGTCCTTCTGTAAAACACTACTTTTACAACCTTCAACCAGAACTTAACACATAAACTAAAAGCATTAACTACAATAGAAAGTAAAACATTAGATCACCCCTTTTCTCATTTGTTTTTAACCCTAGTAAACCAACCCCTCAACTACCCTACCTCTCCAGACGCAGTCGAAATCCGCCCCACCTCACCAGCCGCACACCCCACTTCCTCCACTCTTCTTTCTTTTCTTTCTTTCATTTTCTCTCCCCTGCCGACATCACTCACCGCATGCCCCTTTTTCCTTTCTTCCCTTTCTTTCATTCTTCTTCCTTGCATCAGCTTCAGATTGTGTCGAGTGTGAGAGAAATGAGAGAAAAGGATCGAGACTGAGAAAGGGAACTGAGAAAAAGAAATCAAACCATGAAATTTTGAGAGGACCTGAGAATTGAGAGAGAACCGGAGTTCATCAAGGGTAAATTGCTATTTCTTTTAACTTTCGTTTCTCATTTTGTTTATGGGTATATGATTTATGAGTTTTTCTTGAGAAATTGTCCATGGCTCTACCCAAATCGATTGTGTGAAGAATTGAATTTTTTTTTGTTTTTTTTTGGGGGTTTGTTGTGTCTTCTCTTGAGAAATGAGGTTTCGATAGATGAGAACTAAGAGATGTAGAGAGAGAAATGAATTGAGAGAGACAGCGACGGCATCCGCCCCACCTCTCCAGCTGCCAACGAAACCCGCCGAAAGCCACTGTTGGAATGCGCCAAAAGTCACCACCGGATTTTCCCAAAACTTTGTGGATTTTCCTTCAAATTTCTGTGGGTTTTGGGTGGCTGATTTTGGAGAGTTTAATGCTTAGGTTTTTCCTTTATGGGTTTCGGTGGCCTTAAGCGGATTCTGGCGGAGGCTTCCGGTGGCGACTGGGGAGGTAGGGATGGTTTAGGTGTGATTCAGTGGTTCACTAGGTTAGAATAAGTTGATTTGATTTCTGATATGATGTTTTCAATCCTATTGTATTTGATACTTTTAGCTGATGTGTCATATTTTGATTGGAGGCTGTAGAACCTTACTTTTACAGAATGATTGGATAGAAGGGGCTCTCTATTTAAATAAGTAGAAATTTTTTTCCCCTTGTGATGAGCAGTTGAAATTTTCATCATAATTTATAAGGGACAACTAATCAATAATAAATTATTTTTTCAAGTCTCAACTGCCAACTAGATCGTCATTGCAAGATTTTTTTTTTTTTAATGTCTCTCTAACATTGGGTTGCTTCTATCCACACGCAACGTTCAACAATATAAAATTTATAATTGGAGTCCAACATTCAAAATAAAATGGAGTCCAACGTTCTAAATATTTTATTTAATTACAAATTTATCTCTTTATAAGTTTTTATTTTTTTTTTGGGAAATGTTAGAATATCTATCCAAATATTTCTCTCATCCTTATAAATATCACCATCACAATTGAATGGATGGGTCCACACATGGAACCTACATAAATCCATAGATCCAATGATGATTATAATATTTAAAAGGATGAGAGAAGGATTTGGGTAAATTTTTTAGCATTTCCCTTCTTTTTTTTCTATTTCTTTATTCAAGTCTTATTCAAATTTGAATTCTTATCTTATTCCCCAATCTCATTATTTGTCAACTCCTTAAAATAATTCCATATCCGATCTATAATAAAAAAGGTTAGTTACCAAAAACTCAATCAATCACTTGCATTAATTGTTTTTCATTTGATTTTAAAATTATTTTACACTAATTTGTCTTTCGTTGTGCAGGTTGAAAGTGTTAGATAATCATTAAATGGATTAATCATATTCTTAATTAAAAAGAGAATATTAGAAAAACTTGAATATAAAAACTTAATAAGTAATTTTGTATTCCAAAAAGCGAGAAAGATGATTTTTAAATAAAATATTATTACTATATTAGTATAATTTTTTTTTAAAAAAAAAAAAAAATGTCTCACTTAAATTTCTCACCTTAAGCTTCAAAATGTATCGAGCAAGCCTTAGTGCTATATGGTGTCTTTAAAGGACCCGACTTCGAAGGAAATTCTGGAAGCCAAGGGAGTTGAGGTGAGAGATGAGGAGACACTCAAGCAACTGGAGTGGAGACCCTGGTAGAACTTTGGGGGATTAGTCTTCTCTCAATTTTGCTTTTAGAATTTTAACAAGGGAAGTATAAACTTTACAAAATTTTCAGGTTCTCTCATATATATATATATATATATATATATATATATATATATATATTTATAAAAAAAGGTTCCATGGTTTCTTTTGGTAGCCAATAGCCATCAAATTGTCCATTGTTCAATTTTGTCTCTCTAATTCTTCAGGAAATTTTCTACAATTGGGGTACTGTAGAAAATTCCATTGGTCTGGGCCAAGGCGAAAATGCCGACTCCTCCTGTCCAATGCAACAATGTTCTGAAAGACTAAAGCTCCTTTGCTAATGCTTTTTACAACTGTTTTTGGCTTTTTAACATAAAGATAAAAGTATTAACAACCAACTCAACGCATAAACACTAAAACTTACTTTCACTTTTAGGTCACATCACAATCAAAAGTTAAAAAACACCATCTAAAAACATTACCAAACCAGCCCTTCAAAAAATAGCCTTAGAAGAAAAAGAAAAAAAAACATTAAACATTGCCCAATCCTAAGTTTAGACAAGTCATGTTAGTCAGAAATTTAGTTCACTGCTTAATCAGCCACATGAAATATTGAGACATTAAGCACAACAGGCTTCTTCTTGATCAGCTCCAAGACACAAACATCACCTTCTTCCAAATTATTATCCTTTGAAAACTCAGTCCATCCCTGCCCTATATTACATGCATAACTACTTGAATGATCCCTGCCATAGCACCTGGCTTCCCATTGTTTTCCATCAGAAGTCTGAAGTTTCACAAACTGATGCCCAATAAGATACTTGCTAGCAAATTCAACAGGCACATACTGCACAAGAACGAAAGATTGAAATAAAAGTATTTATATTCAAAGGACTTTTGTCCTCCTTTCATCCCTTCAAATGTGATGATTTTAAAGCTACATCATATTTGGAAGGAAAAAGGCTTACTTATAAAATTACTCCATACAAAAAGGCTCACCAAAGGACGTCGTGCACGCATATGATACGGGCGCAAGATGGCCATGAACGAAGGACTTTTAGGCTTCAACATTCGGGCTGCTTGGATCGCTCTCTCTCTTTTGCTGGACATCATGAATCTTCCCTTTGCAAATCTTTCCCCAACATATGTTCCTTTACCTACTTCATGTTTATCTGAGTTACACATTTCATTTTTGTTCAACTTATCCATTGTGCCCACCTGATCTTCCAATTTACAATTCTTGCTCCATGTATACTGAATCTCAGTTGCAGTATTATCAAATACAAGAACATGGAATTTTGAATTTCCTTCATACCTGAACACTAAAAAGTAGCCATAATGAATACAATGGTTTTCCATAAAATCCTGCCAACCATCACCAAACCAAATTTCCTTGTTGGTTTTCTCCAATCCCACTTGGCAAATATGATCATAGGGAACACTGAGTGTTGCAACCGCAGACAATTCATCCCCAAATTCCCTTACAAACTTTTCAGGGATCCTCTGCAGCCACCCAAGTAATCATTACAATTGCAGCAAAAACCAAGAACTTCAATTGAAGTTTTGAAAGGTTGATCTGGCTTTTGGTTATGAATTTTTTAATTAGCCGAGTAAAAACTACCTAAACATGTCAATTGGCAAGGTAATTGTATTAAAATGAAAAAGGGAAATGAATACTTGGACAACTCGGTTGAGATTTCATAATTTTTGCTGAAGAACAGTGAAGCAATGACATGAAACTTTGGGATGCACAGGGATTTTAACGCCTCAGGACTCATCACATTCCCCAGAATATCAAAATCACCCGAATGGAAAGTTTGGCAATTTGGTTGGCTATATATTATTAGAGATTTTGCAGAAAGAAGGCTGCCTACCATTTTTTCAACAGAAACCTCGTCAATAAGGAACTTCCATGACCAATGTGTTGCAAAAAACAGAAGAAAAAAGAAAATGAAAAAACTTCACTTTATCGCCCCCTAATTGTTAACCACTTTAACAATCGTACCTTAAATTTTTAAAAGTGTCAATTTTAGAGTTACTATCTTTCAAAAATATATAATGTTAACTCTTCTATCCAAATTGATAAGTGAAATTTTTAAAATACTTTTGAAATGTTTATAAAATTACAAAAATACCTTAATTTAATAATTAAAAAAGAAAAGAATATTTCAATGATTTAATGCTAAATTTAGATTGAAGGGTTACCATTACAAACTCAAAGATGATAACCTTAAATTAACACTTTTTAAAGTTTAAAAATATGATTGCAAAAGTAATAAAAGATTATGAGTAGTAAGTAAAGTTTTCCAAAAAAAAAATAAAAAATAAAAAATAAGCTTTGCATGGGTTTAGGATTTGTCCGACAAGAATAAATATCCTTTACACAGGTTTAGGGTTTGTCCGACAGAAATAGATACCCTTTGCACGGATTTAGGGTTTGACCTACATGAATAGATATACGAAGGGGCCTGCCTTTAACGTTCCATCATAATGTTTTTTTTTTAAAAAAAAAATTATGCCTAGAAAAACCATTACCATATAGCTTTGGAACTTTCTAGAAGAAGCAACTATAATAGCTTGGGCCGCAGCATTACCATATTATTTCCCCTCCATAGTATATACGGCAGGGAATAAATCAAGAAACAAAAAGGAAAACAAACAAGCAAATGAGCAAGATATATTTATATATAGGGAGAAAGCATTACCAATTTCTTGTCGTCAATGGTAGAGGGGAGTATGATCTTGAAGAAGTGCGAGGGTCTCCTTCCCGCCATAGAACTCGACGGCCGGTGATCATAGCTCCGGCGAGTCCTTGATCTATTTCCTGCCATAGTATTAGGCAATGAGTGATGGGTGATCTGGTGGAGGCTCAGCACCGGAGGAAAGAAAGAAGAGAGAACGTCAAGTTTTTTTTTTAGCAAGGGTAGTTTGGAAAACCCAAGTATGTTGCGTGTTAATGATATGATCTTTTATTGGGAGTAAACTCAGAGATAATAAGGAATGAATCTCTAGTTATGTTTGGCATTTATTTTCTATTCTTATGTATAAATCAAAACCTAATTGGTTTTTTATCTAACAAGTCTATTATTTATCTATTTAAAGAGGAATTATTAATAACAAAAGTATGAATTGATTATTATTTTATAATACAGTTTACTGTATTTTAAAAGTCAGGCTCACTATTTATCATTTGTTATGAAAACATGATAACATGTTGGCAGGTACAGGTGTCAGAAAAATAAGAGAAGAGAAGGAAAAGTGTTTGCCAAACCATGCCTCTATCTCTGTATATGGACAACTCTTAGGGTATGTTTGGCAAAAGGTTGTGTTGAAGTTTTATAAAACCTTTTAAAAAAATCACATCAAAACATTACAACTTTTTATATTACATTAATAACTTTTTAACAATTTTTATTTTTTTTACTTTTTATGTCGACACATAAATCACTTTTTAATACTATTTAAATAAAAAGCTCACGACAAAAATAATTTTTTTTATTTTTTATTTTTTTATATAAAAAATTTACAATATTCTTTATAGTTTATATCAAATCAATCATTTCTTATTACCATTCAAAACTCAAAAACTTCAAATTTCAATCAAATCCTTTGCCAAACCGAACCTTAAGTACTGATTTGAAAACAAAGCGGTAAGAGTTTTTGAATATGTAGCAATGGTATATTTTAATTTTTATGTTTATCTTGTGTCTACTAAAATTGATGTAGTTTTTAAAATTACGATCGGATCAAAAGTCAATAATGATCTATCATAAATCTAGTTAACTTAGAGATAATAAGGAATGAATCTCTAGTTATGTTTGACATTTATTTTCTAGTCTTATATATAAATCAAAACCTAATTGGTTTTTTTATGTAACAAGTCTATTATTTATCTATTTAAAGAGGAATTATTAATTACAAAATAATGAATTGATTATTATTTTATAATACAGTTTACTATGTTTTAAAAGTCACGGCTCACTATTTATCATTTCTTATGATAACATGTTGGCAGGTACGGGTGTCAGAAAAATAAAAAAAAGATAAGGAAAAATGTTTGCCAAACTATGCCTCTATCTCTTTATATGGACAACTCTTAAGATATGTTTGACAAATGGTTAGATTAGACTTTTGTAAAACTCTTTAAAAAATTTACATCAAAATATTAAAATTTTTTATATTACATCAATAACTTTTTAATAATTTTTAAAAAAAAACTTTTTATATCACATCAATTATTTTCTATTACCAATTAAAATTCAAAAACTCCAAATATCAATCCAACCATTTGCCAAATGGAGCCTTAAGTACTAATTTGACATCAAAGCAGTAAGAGGTTTTTGGAATATATAGTAAATTAGTAATGATACATGTCAACTTTTATGTTTATTTTGTGTTCACTAAAATTGATATGCTTTTAAAATTATCATAAAATCAAAAATTAATAATAATTTATCATAAATCTAATGATAATTTTAAAAATCACATTAATTTTAGTTGACACAAAATAAATATATGAATTTACATATATAATTACTCTCTAATTAATTACTCTTCTTCTAGCAACTGCAGTTTGCAACCTACCAGCATGGGTTTTATTGAAAAGTATTCTCTGTAGAGAGAGGGAGAGATATCAATTAGCATTGGTTTCTATGGAAGGAGTGTTAAAACATCAATTAAAAAAATTTTTAGGGGATCAATTAGCATTTTTTTTTAAAAAAAATAAATAAATGGAGCCCACCGCTTCATTTGAAGAGATGAGCCCCATTTAATTTAAAAATAAATAAATAAAAAATGCTAATTAATTTTTTTAAAAAAATTTTAGTTGATGCTTAAGTTTTTTCCTTTCCATGGAACATAGTACATCTTTCTTTGATATCTCTCTCTAAAAAACTCTAAAAGCATTTTCATCCGGTTCTTTATTTTTATCCTCAAAATATGGAGTAAAATTAATTTTTTTTACTTTAGATCCACTCAAGATCTTCCTTTCTGGCGCAAATATCCATAAGACATACGAGTTGTGTTCAGTGGAGATGTGAGAGAAAGGAGGAGAGAGAGAGAGAGCAGAATGAATGATGAGAATGTTCATGTTGATGAACATTGCTAGATAGCGTGTAAGGTACGTAACCCAATGACAGACCAATCATATTTATCATATAGAATCATATACAATTTCCGGATGGACATTATGGGAGTTTGAGCAAATCGGCGTTCACAATGTTTTCTTTTTGGAAATGTTAGACCCACATATAACTCATATATTTAATAGTAATTAAAAAGTTAAAAAATAAGAGAAAAACAAAAAAATAAATTGTAATATTTTTCTTTCTTTTATGTTTGAGAGGAACATTGTTTTCTCTTTTGATAAGGCCACAACTCTGAGTTGCAAGAAAATCTGCTGGCTTAGGATGCTTCTTCTTTTTTTTTTTTTTTTTCTTTTTAATAATTTTAATTAGAAACTATAAATATCCAGATTAAATGCCCTATGATCAAGCTCTGTATATAAGTTGTGCGATTCTTTGTTACGGGTATATATATCCATTTATTGTTTGTTTTAGTGTTATTTATTAGGTTGTTTGGTTCAGTTGTTCAGTTTAATAGTTTTGGTTTACTATTGTAGTGCGGGTAGAATTCTGTCTTATTGATGGCAGGCCATATAAGATCATAGCAACTAGTAGGAATATCTTTCTATCTTGAATAAAGATATATAGAGTTATCTTATATTATAATAGTAGTAGAGATAGAGTTTCGGTGTAGAGGTTTACTTCACATGAAATACTCTTTTTATTAATTACTGTAATGTGTCTTTAGATATTGTATTATTCGTCAATAAAAGAAATCAACCAAAAAAATTATTCAAATCTTGTGTTTAATTTGTAAGAGTTGAAAGCGCACACCTCTAATTACTCATATAAGGTTAAGAATTCTTTTTTCTCAATGCCAAATTACTCACGTACTTAACATTCTTCTTCAAAGCCCAAACGATCAGAAAAAAAGAGTCTCTACGATTACCCTCTAGTGAAATTGAACAGAATAGGGAGCGGATTACATATACAGATTAGCCAAACAGTAAAGGCAATACAAAGAAATAAATAAACAGTAGACAATAGGTCCATAAAAGAGCCTAGCCTTTTTAATTTAAGGGTCACATGAAGTGGTAACCAAGAACAAAGGGGCTCAGTGAGGAGCCCCGAATTGTAAAGGCAGCAATCATTGTGAAGTGGTTGTTGCAGGGGAAGTAAAGGAAAGAACCGAACGAGATTTGTCTACAAGGAACAAACACGAACTACAAAAGTCTCCTCAACAAAATTAAACCATTTCAGATCTGGGAGATAGTAACCCACAAAAAACAAGTAAAGTAGAAAAACACAAAAGAAAAAATAACAAAGGAACAACAAAGACAAAAACACAACAAAAGGTTGAACTACGACTGTAGCAGTGGGGGAGAGTGGTGACTGTTGGAGATTATGCACTAAATTCCAAGTTGTAACATGTTGACATTATAGTTTGTTATGAATAAATAATTATTATTCACTAATTAAATATTTGAGAATATATCATATAATCTTTTTTATAATATTTTATAATTATTCCTACACGAAAGGTCCAGAGATTACATTGAATATAGTCTATGGGTGTAAGCAATAGTTTTTGTCACACAAAGTCTAAAACCATAACCCATGTATTCTGAAATTTATTTGATCACAGTTGACAATGGAATTGAGCATTCTATTGACAAGACTGTTACATATCAATTGTATGATTTACCTTAATCAGACGAAAATAATTCTTCGAGGTTGATATAGTAGGTATATAAGGTGGTATACACTGAACAGACCGGGAGTTATTTTTCTAGAAAAATAATGTCATAAGGAAAAGACAATAACTCTCAGACTACTTATACTAATGATTATAAATCCTGAGAAAAAGCAGACTTAGATGTCAAGTGGAGTCACTTTGATGCATTATAGAGTGAGACGCTTAAATCCGGTTAACATCATCTATGTGTTGGGTGATCACATATGGTATTGTGAGAGAAGCTTTGTTCAATAGTGAATCCAAATCCTTTTAATAAAAAATAAAATAAAAATAAAAAATCTCTCATTGAATAAGATTTTATATAGAATTATTCTCAGGTTTTTGCCAGAGCATTTTGGAAAGAGAATTCTAAAATAGATTACCTAGTGAAATGAGTATTCACGGAAGAGAGAATAATAAGAATAAAAATTTGGTACATAAGGAATAAGAGGTAGATAATATAATGTGACAATATGACAGTCTTAATTCTGTTACGGAGGATTTTATGGAGGAATCACACTCAACCATAAGTGAGTCAAAGGAAACTTTGTTAATTTAATCATGAATAAATTATAAAGTGCATTGTTTAGTAGAATCAGTTGTAATTAATAATGACTTGGGATAGTGGGATACTATTTTAGCCAGATTATTTTTTCCTTCAGGTTCTTCACCAAGCTATTGTAAATTAACCAAAGACAGGCTTTTATTTATTTATTGGAAATGTTGTTTTAATTTATTAAAGCATAAGCTTATCTATTAAGCATGTTGTTTTAATTTTTTTAAAAAAAAATGGGTCAATGAAAACTATGCAGAAATTCCTAGAAAGGTAAATTGGACTTTGAAATAAAACTCAAGCCAGAGCATGAGGAAAAACACATGGGCCAAAGAATTAATTCCCGCTGACTATGCGTCACTTTAAGTGACACACATGGGGTAGTTGACGCATGGGCCGGGAACTTTTCCCTGGCCCCATGCGTCATAAACTGATGTAAATAGAGGCTAAGGTTTTTTCAAACCCTAGTTGCCTATCCCTTAGTCCTACATGATTTATTTTACTCTTCTCTTAGTTTTTCAAAGTATATAAATAGATGTGTCTATAGCTCTAACAAATCACTTGACTCCAATAACAGTTATTTATTCTTTTGCTAAGAACTGAAAGTTTTTCTAAGTTAATTCTTAGAAGTACTAAGTTAAAGTTTTGGAGAGCTAGAAAGAGGTCTACATCTTGTTATTTTTAGTTTTTGTAAGAAAATTCGAGTGTATGAGGGTGTTCTTTGTATTCTTGATGTTCTTGGTGCTCTTCAGAGGAACATGAATTATTTGCTCATAAAGCCAAAGAGTGGCCCTAATCTCCAAGTAAGTAATTTTGTTCTTGTTCATTTATTTTTTAAATAGCATAGCTCTTTGGATATTCTTCATAAAGTTGATCTTGGTTAGAGAATAGATTATTTTTCGCTGCGCAATATTTTTTATTTGCATGTTTATTCCCAATAGCAACGGTAAGTAGGCAGATAAGCGTGGGGAATAGGCGCGTGAACATCATGCGCCGACGAGTAAGATACACTTGTGGGCTCGTGGGTGGCGGACGGAAGCAGGATGCGGAGAAGCCATGGAGTGTGGTGGTGTGGTGTGTTAGAGGGTAAAACTGACGGAAAATGACAGATCTAGATTGAGAAATCCAAATCTAACAAAAAATCTGCTAGCAACGAGATTGAGGTCAATTGAGGCTGACGGGAGGGTGGAGCGGTGGATCTGTGGTGGAGAGTGAGGTGGAATGCCGAGCAATAGTTCAGGGAGAGGAGCAAAGGATTGAAAGAGGAAAAAAAGAACAATGAAAGGAAAAGTCGACTAAAAAAAGGAAAAGGAAGAGAGGGGAGGAGGATGTAGGCCATACCTCCTTTCCCAGAAGGCACTCATGAGGAGGCGGAGAGGAACCGCAAGGTTCAGTAAACTTTTTCTCGATTTTCTTTATTGGTTATTATAACTCATGCGACTAGTTAATAGCATGAATCAATAGCCCACCAAACGTTTTATAAAATGCCACCAAAGAGCACTATAAAATATGTACTTTTTTTTTTTTTTTAAGATATAAAATATATACTCTTGATCTACAGTGAATCCAATTCAGATTTTCGTGATTTGCTTATTTAGTTATACATACATTATAGACGCATAGAATTAGTTGCAAGGTCCACCTATTGTCTTCTATTCTTGTGTTTTCTTTTTGTGAATTTTCATCGACTAGATCCAAGGATTGTTCATTTGACCTTCGTTTGTGGAAGTAAGTCTTTAACAAAGATAAATGCTATAGTCTAATTCTAAGAGGTTACATGTTAAGAGACCCGCTTGCATTGAGTTGAATATTCCATGGGGCACAAACTCAACCTTTAAGACAATGTTCTTGCTTGATTCTATAATATTGTGGGATCTTTCATTGTTCTAATTTTATTCTCTTACATTTTTTTTTCTTATTATTAATTTTTCGAATTAATATTATTTAGTATTAACAAGATATTTTGCGGTATCAAAATTATTTTACAACAAAGGCTTGACCTATATTGTGGTTCTCGAGTTAGTTGCACACCTAT
>FXXK01000057.1:54182-76844 GCA_900184695.1 Betula pendula
TTTTTTTATAAGGATATTTTAGAAATTTCAATGGCCTTCATTAAGATTTAACAAAAACTCAAACGGATTGGGGGTAGATTGAAATTTTTTTAAAGTTTGATACACTAAATTGAGAGTTTTTGAACTTTGAGGAAAACATTGCCAAAGTGATGAAAGTTCAAAAGAGTTAAGTGAAGTTTCCCTTAAAGATAATTGTAACACCCCGATCCCATATTGGGAAGATGAGAAATAGCTCACATAGAGTGAGTGATTTATAAAGAGAGTCATGAGTGTTGAGTCCCACATCGCCTAGTTATTAGGTGAAACTAGGAGTTTCAATAATAAAGACTAAACACCTTTAGTGCTACTAGGAAACAACATAACCATCTAGAAGTCCACTATGTGAACAGCAACATAAATAGTCCTTAAGCATATAAACTCTCCTCCTTCACGACAATAAGATTTGAACAATTAGTAGCCGTTGCTCCCTACATCATTTACTCTTTTTATATTCTCAAAGGTAGTATTATTTAATAGACTTATGTACAACTGGCATATACCTGGATGATATAGAAGTAAAAATTAACCATTGAATAAGCACTTATAATAATAAAAAAAAAAAAAAAAAAAAACCAAGTGTTAATTTTTACAAGCATATCATTCAGTTATATGACAGTTATATAGAAGTGTATTAAATAGAATTACTAATAGTCAATGGTTACAATTTATGTAGTATTGACAACTGCATTTAGTTATCATGCAATATCCACTGTATGCAGACTCTAGGCTCCTGCATTGCTCATTACAGTGGGCGTTTCTCAAGCAGATACCCGACCATGTCATGCTTGCTTTCCAAGATCTCTTGCAATCCTCATAAACTGGTATACAACCTTCAAACTTGAATCCCAATATGTACATATATAGAAATAGTTAACAAAGAAAATGAAAACATGTCAATATAGTTACACCTAGGGGTGTCAATTTTTGACACGATCCTTGAACCTAATGCGAACTCGCACAAAGTTATAGGGTTTGGGTTTATGTTAATTGGGTTCGGGTAACCCGTTTAGTAATCGGGTCAAACGAGTCAACCCGCGAGTGACCCTTCTAACCTATTAATATATTATTTTTTTTAAACCTAAATTCTCACATCTCTCAGTCTCAGGCTCTCAGCCGACACGACAGCCGTTCTCTCTCTCTCTCTCTCTCTCTCTCTCTCACTCACTCTCACGGTTGTTCTCTCTCTCTTTCACAGCCACTCGTCGTCTTAACGTCTCCGGCACGTCTTAGTCTCCCCACTGCTCCTCTTTGGCACGTCTTGGTCTCTTCGCTACTCGTCTTCGGCGTCTTGGCCTCTCTTCGGCTCTCTTTCACGACCTTTCCAGCTTTCTCTCATGGCTCTCTCTCGTCTCTCTGCCGGTTCAGATATGATTTGGTCATGGATTCATGTGGCTGATTTGCTTAATTCTGGTCAGCCAAGTTGGGAACGACACGACCCGGCAACAAAACGAGTTAATGGGTCGTGTTGTGTTACCTGCTAAAATTACGGGTCATGTTCGGATTTTTATGAGTGACCTGTTTATTAAACAGGTTGTGTTCGAGTTTACCTTTAATGGGTTGGCAGGTCAAGCGGATTGATCCAAACCCGACACGCCAACCCCTTTTTTTTGCCAGCCCTAGCCACACCCATATAGGATTATGAAAAAAAACGTATAAGAAGTCCATAAAATTCTTCTGAACTTCAATGCATTTTAAAATGACCATTCAAAGTTTAAAAACTTTCAATTAAGGCTGTTGAACTTTTATTTTTATTTTTTAATTTCCTCTATTTGTTAGGATTTTTCATTAAATCGTGTCAAAATTCTCAAAATACACATGTTATTTTTTTTTTCAAAGATTCAAGTGTGGGTTTTTTTTGCAAATTCCGTTTAATTCTAATAAATACCTAAATCCTTGCAATTTGATTGGTTGAGTTTAGGAAACTGAGAAATTGGTTGGTCCGTTAAGCCTACGGTAATGTGGTTCTCGAGGGTGTTAGAATGAGGGATAAAATAGGTAGAAGACACATAGGATGTCACATGCCCGTCATGTGTGGGTGAGTCCATTAGTGTTTGATGGTGAAAACAGACAGAGGGGGATAACTGAGATATTTTAAAAGTACAAGGTACCAGAGTAAGAGAAAAAAAAGTTTAAGGGGGACATGTCAAAATGAGCTAAAGTTTGAGAGATCTAACTGAAGTTTTCCCAAAATTTTAAGAAAATTTTCTCTTGTTTGTTTTCTCTCTCCCTTTTTTTTCTCCTTGGTCAATTGAATGACAACAAGAGTTAAGCTTCCGTCTTCACTTGAGCTTTTGGTAGATAAGATTTGAATTTACAATTTTTTGAAAGAGTAACCATAGTTGAAAAGGAAAGAAAGAAAAAATGAGAGATGTTAAACTTTTTTTTTCCCGATGTGTCTCCAATATTATTATGCTAATACGTTTTAAAAGTTATAAAAAAAAGTTATAAAATAATTGTATATGTAACATTACTAAAATTTTTTAAAAAAAAAAATTAGAAGTTTCATGCATAAATATGTCACATTTAGCGGATTCCAAAAAAATAAAANTTCGTACTATCTATCAAACTCAGTCAAGAGACAAAACTTGTGGTGTTTAAATTTGATAAACCTATAGGCTATAAGAAAATCTAATTAAATTCTTAAATCCTATATTTTTTTCCTAAGAAAAATTTTTGGATCCTAGAATCTTCTTACAACCGTGACTATCAATTTAGTATTTGAATAATGCTATTTAATATACTATTATACGACTGTCATACAACAATAATGATATAACAATGAAAATCATGCATTAGATCAACATTTATGAAAAAAAAAAATCAAAAGATGATTTTTTTTTTATATAAAATCTAATTATAACAACCTGATGTAAATTATTTATTTTATACTAGGAAGGGTAAGTGATGATATGACTAAGTCATCAAGATAATTAAAGAATGTGATCCAACCTCCCCCTAAACTCAAATCCCAAATCCATTTGCTTGGCAGTACATCGAGCGGTTAAATATATATAGCCAACCTTTAAATCATATCTCTTATTATTTGAGTACGAAATACAGCAATTTTCTATATAAATTAATGAAGTGCATGCAATTGAGGGAAAACATGGCTAGGAATCAAAAGTTTGTTTATGTTTTTCTGTGTGCTATCCTCTTTGATCATCTTCTTCCACTTTACTTGCGCAGGTGTGTAGTCTTACGTACACTTGCACAATTTATACAAGTCTTTTTAAGCCTATATGATTGTCGTTGTACATTAATTAACATATTTTTCATTTCCTTTTATAATTTTTTCTTTGTGCTTCTTAGGAGTCTACGCCATTGATTGTAAGCCATTTACTGAACTTTGTACCAAGTGTTGAAAACCAAGTTTTACGTGGTCAGGTATTTGCACCAAACATTGTGCTAAGCAATGCAGGAAGTGGGAGTTTGGAAGCGGTGTACATTGTTCGGCAAGTTTGAAATATTTAACAAGAGACGCTCAATATATATGTGGAAAGTGTACTCGTGCATGGATTAAAAAAGTGCCTCTTTTTTTTTTTGGACAAGGTTGTTTCTTCGGATGAAATGCAAACTTTTGGACCATAAAAGACAAGTATCTTTTTTCTACATCGTTTGTATGTGCTAAACGACATGTTCAAGAATTTAATGTCGTTTGTGCTTTGTTGGAATTTACTTCCCTCATTTTTCAGTGAATTTTTTATGAACATACGATGTAAACCAAAATATTTTAAGTCGTTTAATCTAAACAACAAAAAAATAACATTGTTTTACCCCAAACGATGTAAAAATATTCATTTAACATCGTTTAAGATAAACGATGTGTAATGCCTTAAAATATTAACTAGGGTTAAATCAGCCTTAAAACAAAATTTTCGAAATTTTCTAGTTCACACCAACATTTGTGTAGGTGCAAGATCGTTCTTGTGAATTGTACACATGAACGTTCATGTATGTCGTGTAGCAATATTTATCTTTGTGGGCAGCAGGTCACGCATGCTGCATGTAATGACAGAGCCAGGATGTGTCTAAGGAGGGGCGAAAGTAAAATAATATAATTAATGACAATTTTTTTTTTTTTGTTCTTTTATATACTATTTTTTATTATAAATTATAATATAGAATATAGTAATTACAATTTAAAATATAAATTATAACATAATATATATATTATAATATATAAAATAAAAACATAAGTATAAAACTTCATAAATATAGAGTAGAAATGTCGATTAACTCAACTTCTTGATATTTAATTCTTAGCAACTTAGAAGCAACTTGCTCAGGAGTTAAAGTTTGAGAATTAGATGTCGAGAAAAACATTTTAGAATTTGAATCAGCATCTCTTTTCTTAAAAAATGCTTTAATTGTTTTTTACTTACCCATGATGTAATATAAGATTTGTTGGAAACTTGAAAATTTATTTATTAGTTTTAAGACTTTTCACACTAAAGTCTAAAAAATAACTTAACAATTCATTGCTAAATGCTAATGGCACATACAATAATTATATTATAACATTATCATATTTCGATAGCTATTAATCTAACAAATCAACAAAAAATGTCTTAATAAAAAAAACAAACAATAACAAATAACATATCTGCAACTTAATTCTCTGTCGCTCATGAATCAGCCCTTAGTTTCAAGCCTTCACAAAATTACACAAACAGCAAATTGCAATAAAGAAAAAAGCCCCAAATTTCAAAAAATCTACAAATGACAGAGTAGACTCATAAAAATCTACAATTACATTGCACCTCTAACGTGCACACTACACTTATTACAAATTACAATGCATCTCTTACAATTACATTGAAAGCTTTACATTAGGACTACATTAATTTTCAACCAAGCATTTCATCAAACACTTGGTGGGCTCAAAATACAAATGGACTTTCTTTTTTTTTAATGAACAATGCAATTCAACTTGTTTAACATTAAACAAAATCTCAATTCAATTGAACTTTTGTTTTTTCAACATCACACAATTCACACCAAAAAAATTTTTTTTAAAAAAAATCAAACAAGCTGCGATGTGAATCAGTGATATTACTCTTTTTGAACATGTGGGTATTTAAACATGTTAAGAGTCAGGAAAAATGATATCAGAAGCTATAGACAAAAAGAAAGAAAAACCCACCTTCAAAATGGTATCTAAAGCTGTAGACAAAAATAAAACAGAGGTGCATATCCAAAACCCATAAACCAAAATCAAAACCCAAAACTTGAGATTTGTGCATATCCAAAACCATAAACCATAATCAAAACTCAAAACGAACTTAGAGATTTGGAAGCTTGGAAGACGGAAGGAAGAGCACGGAAAGTTCATCTGCTTGTGAGATTTTTATAGTTCTACGGAAAGAAGAACACGGAACAAGTAAGTTTTGATTTAATTTGTAGGGGGCATATCGTATTTTTGTAGGGGCATGGATTAAAAAATACATAGTTTTTTTTTAAAAAAAAAATATTAACTTTAAAAATGAGGGGCAGGTGTGTGAAAATGGGGGGCATGGGTTATATTTTTATTACTTTTTTTGGACTTAATGTCTTAAAATTTTTTTATTTATTTTTAAAAAAACATTAAAGGGGGGTGTACGCCCCTACGCAACCTTCCCATATATCCGCCGCCATTGGCTGCATGTGTGTCAGGCTTTGTACACAAACGTTCATGACTAGTCAACAAATGTTTATGTACCATCAGATAACAAAATTAACCTATAGTCTTTATCCACGTGAACCATCCTTATAAATACCTCCCATACCTCGATTCTTCAGCCTACTTTCGCCCTTGTTAAGTGTATTTTTAGTTTATGAGTGTGAGGGTGGTTTTGGGAGAGGAATGAGGAGCTCTTGACCCTTGTTATTTTATTTTCAAAGAAGGTAACCCAAACCCTTACTCATTTACTGCATGTTTAAATACCTTACTTATTATGTATTATATAAGTTTTAAATGGCATGTTTAAGTGTACAATTTTTATACACGAATTGTTAAACTTTCTAAAAAGATTGAGAATTTACGTACACTTCCACGTTTTATTATATTGGAATATCTTATTTTAATTTCATGTAGCTAATGAAAGGTTTAGATTCGGTTAGTATTAGGTTAAGAGTGTTTTCTAAATTTTCAGGCATTCTGGGAACACACGAACGTTCCCCTGCATGGAACCAACGTTCATGCCTATGCCACCAACGTTCGTGTGCATCCAAAATGTATTAAATTAGAGTTTTTAAGATAGATTTAGCACATTTAAAGCATGGTTATAATCTTATGTTTGAGGGTACTGCTCTCAATATATTTTTAGGTATGTTTCGCAGTAATCGTGGATATCCCAAGTTTTAAATAAGCGTTTGAGGTAAATAAATAACTGAGTATGAAATTGTACCTATTTAAAGTGTGATATGTCAGCGAACTAGCTAAGCATGTTTTCTTTTATATTATGAACTATAATCTCTGCAGCAAGACTAATTGCTTATAATCTTATTTTGAAAATGAATGAATAATACTTGCATTGTATGACATGGTTCAGTAACGATCATGGGCTACCATTATACATGTTAATGTTATAATAAAAAAAGAATTATTGTTATGTGGACCTTAAATCCAATGATAAATGTTTGTGACCAGCACACCATTATTTGAATGGGGTCACAGTTACGGTTTTGCTAATAGCATGAGCTACCCGAAGTCAGACTCAATCTAGCTACTAGTATAAGATGGTATATTTGTGCAATATTTAAGGCATTGGTATTGTATCAAATATTCTTACGACAATACGTAAATCCTGCTAAGAGGGCGGTTAATGTGTTGGGTGGATCATATTGTTAACATATAACCTGATCTATATTATATTTAAAACATACTTCCTACATTAAAACCCAAGTGTTCGATCATCGAGATTATGCCAACCTTCTTCAAATAAAACATAAACTTTTTTTTATTTCATAATGACGGAGAGGGAACATACCTTTTGGTGAACACTCCATGTTTACAAATGACACCTTATAACAGTGTTATAAACTCACTTCATCAACCAATTTCATTATGTTTTTACTTAGTAAGTCTGTGGACTTACTTAGTTACTCATTTACCTATAAAATATCTCGGTGTTTTACAACTTATCAGGAATCCAGGACATGATGAGGTAATTCATTGGGATGAAGATGCTGAGCGAATGAACCGTATTCTTAGGTTTGATTAAGGTAGTTATTATTCGTGTATGTTTAGTAGCTCTGTGTCTATTATTGATGATAAGTTTGTGACCAAAGGATTTACTGTTAATAAAATCAGATCAACTATTCTTATTTCTGTTATTTACTCTGATAATTAGTGAGAAGTAGTGGATTCAGTCACCTATCAGTTAACTAATTTAGATACCCTATAGGTAATACTCCATGTTGGTTAAATTGATTGACTTAACCTTATAGGTATTAGAGTGATTCCAAGCCGATGGTCTACAGATTCTCTTTCTAATAGAATACAGATATCCTTAAGTCTTATTCCGAGTGGATTAAAGATGGGAGACGAACCATGAAGTTAATTACAAATTACTTAATTTCCTGAGGCATTACACGATGTTATAGTAAATGACATTAACTAACCTTTTTTTGTAGTGTAATAATATTCAACTTTTTCGCCTTATTAGAAATAAATTGCATCTTCATTAGCTATATTACTATTATTAGTGATGAGAAGTGTTGGGAATTGGGCTAATGGCCCAATTGTGAGGATCCATCCCACGAAGGCCCAGTCAAGGTCGGGATTGGTCTCGCTCGAGGTACCGAACGCAGTGAGCACCCGAAGGTTGTCCTCTCCCTATAAAGGGGATTGACATGCACAACTAGGCGGCACCCCCCCCCACCCCCAGCTCAGCACGTCAAGTCCTGACTATTCCCTGACTCCATTTATGACATCAAGCATGGGTGGAACGTATGGCATGAAGTCTCGTCTCAAGTCACATCACGCCCTCAACTAGGGGATTTGGTGGGCTAGGAGAATCCACTTCATTAAAGATCAAGTCAGCCTATATATCACAAAAGGGGAAGAGAAAAAGATAATTATTCTGATTCTTCGTACAAAGCTTATGGTAAGAGTTTGCTTTAAAAGCAGACAATGGTAGGCATATCCATTGCAGGCTATCTTTGGATTGGTGTGAGACATTGACTCGATTTTCCAGAAAACTGTTTTTTGAAGAGGGAAGGGTAAATATGTTTTCTAGATCTTGTAAAGCTAGATACAACTGGAGAGGAAAGGACATAAAAGGTTGATCATTGTACTTAATATTCTTACATATCTCACTTAACAAAATGAGCATTGAGAGTTTTTTATTTTTGATTTTTATGTTTGGCTCATTCAAAGCAACAAGAGTTAACTTAGACAAAGAAAATAGAGGTTTAACCAACAATCCTGTTCAGTTTGCAGTCTTCTGAAAGAGTGAGAGACAATTCAATTCACTAGAGAAATGTCTTTAGGAAGATTAAAAGGTAGTTGAATTTTTTTTCTTTTCTTTTTTTTTTTGAAATGGCAATTGAATTTTCTACACTAGAAAATAAATACAATATGAATTTTCTGGACAAGTAAAGGATAAAAGCCATTTTCATAACACTTTTCTTTTAAAACAAAAATATTAACAAACAACCTAAAACACAAAATACTTACAAAACATTCAAAATTATTTTCACCTTTATGTTACATCAGAATTCTTTTTCAAACAAAAAATACCCTCTAAAAAGCATTAACAAACGAAGCCAATGAACAAAAAAAAAAAAAAAGATGGCTTAGGTACTTAAAAAAAATTACAGTATATGTGTGGTAGTTTTTTCAACAATCTAGATTTTATTTTAGTCTCTCTCATAAAAAACTTGGAATTAAATATAAACCGTTGAATAAATTCCATCACAATTATTTTAAAGTACCTAAACCAAATCCATTTAAAAAATGTTTAGTGTTGCATCAACATTTGAAGCGTGGACAAAAGATATTTCTTACTTAAAAAATGAAAATTTTAAGAAAATCTCCTCTTGTTGTTTTCTCTCTCCTTTTATTTATTTTTCTAGGTCAATTGAATGAAAACAAGAGTTAAGCTTCCATCTTCTTCCTTTTTTCTATTCTGTTAAGCTTCCATCTTCACTTATGCTTTGAAGATAAGAGGCATCAATTTTGTAGACAATTGTCTTTCGAAAGATTTCAAATTAACTAAATTTTCTAGAGCAATTACTAGATAAAAGAGAGAACCTGACCAAAAACTTGAATTTACAATTTTTTTAAAGAGTGACAATAATTGAAAAGAAAAGAAAGAAAAAATGAAAGATGTTAAAATTATGTTTTTTTTTTTTTTGTTCCGATGTGTTTCCATTCACATGCTAATATATGATAATTATATATGTAACATTACTAAAATAAAAAATTATAAGTGTCATGCATAAATATGTCATATTTACAGTGTTAGAATATATTATTTTCTATTATTATATTTCCTTCTAGGATTTATTCTTTATCTTATTTACTTTAGGGTTTCTTGGTAACTACTCATAGTCTGTCTATTTATAGGCTCTATTGTAACACATTACATATACTCAATATACAAGATGTAGTCTATAGTCTCTTTCCGCTTCCGCTCTCTCTCTTCTTTTCACTATTCTCCAATATAACATGATATCAAAGTAACTTCCTTGTGACCTTTAATAAACATCATTGACATTTTTCGGTGTTCCCTTCAATGAACTCACTTTCCGATCGTCCGCATGCCGTCAATCTCATCCACTTGTGCTGCCAGTCTCTTCCAAGCCTTCCTCGGACCGTATCTTGGAAATCTAATACCAGAATCAAGTCTATAAGGTATAAAAATATTTCAATTTGTGGAAGATCCTCCATTGATGGCATCCTCACGCGCCTCCACCCGCCACACAAACATTCTGCCCGTGCACCACGCGCCTCCAAATCTCAGCCATTCTCCATAGTGGTGGCTCCAAATGACAGATTAGATGCGGACAAGTCCAAATCCATCGAGATTGCAGCCGTCCAAGCTTCTACGCTCCTTCACGCGCCCCCAAAAGGATCTGTCACTCCAGCCACGCGCCACCACTTGCTGACACACACCTCCACATGTCGGATGCTGTCCCCATGCGTCGGCAGAACATCATCATGCGCTGGAAAGCTTCTCTGCGCGTGCTTTACATGCGTCACGCGCTACACGCAAAATTCACGGATCTGGGTGATTTGTTTTATCAACCCGACCCAGCCGTTTTATCAACCGGTTCGCTCCACTAGGCTTCTTAAACCTGGTTGTTCTCTTTTCAGGTCAGACAGACCCATTCAACAATCCACAGGTTTCAGGCTAGATCAGCCCATACAACTGACCCGAACACCAACCCGGTTCAACCAATTAGGCAGTTAGGCCAACCAGGTCAATATCTTTTCGGGTCACACCGACATATTCAACGGTCCACGGGTTTCGGGCCAGATCATCCCATACAACCAACCCAACCACTAACCCGGCTCAGCTAGTTTGATCCGTCAACTTGATCCAACCAAACCAACCGGTTCATCTCATTGCAAGGCGTTTCAGTCCGGTTCTATCTTTTTCCAGTCTGGTTCATACCGGTTTGAACCGGTTCCATTGCAAGCACAGCCTTCTGTCGCCGTCAGCCATCAGCTATCGCCTCTAGCGACCTTCTGGCAGTTTCTCCGGCCATCCAAAAAAAAAAAAAAACTTTTTCCTTTTCTTGTTCCCAAACTTAAGGTTACACCTTGTGTTTGAGGAGGAATGTTAGAATATATTATTATCTATAATTATGTTTCCTTCTAGGATTTATTCTCTACCTTAGTTAGTTTAGGATTTCTTGGTAACTACTCATAGTCTCTCTATTTATAGGCTCTATTGTAACACATTACATATACTCAATATACAAGATATAGTCCATAGTCTCTTTCCGCTTCCGCTCTCTCTATTCTCTTCATAATTCTCCAATATATTTAACATACATGATCCAATTAAAAAATTTCAATGATCTATCAAACTCAGTGTTGGCTTGATACATTTCGAGGCCTAAGGCGAGAAGTTTAAATGAGGTTTTTTTTTAAAAAAAAATTTAAATATTAATTATATTATTAATTAAATATTATATTTTTATTTAAAAATCATTATTCTCGCTTTTGGGGTTGCAAAATGACTTATTCAAGTTTTTCTAACATTTCCTTTTTAATTAATAATATGGTTAATCCATTTAATCTTTCTTGTGACATTGTTGATCTTAGATAGGATTTTATCAATTTTAATTTTGAAAAACTTCTTTCTGCAGAATAACATGTATTGTCAATAAAATTATATAAGCGATACATGCATTAGGAAAATAATCAAGTCTTTTTATATAATTTAATGTGTCAATTGGAACACTTTTTTCTATTTGTAAAATTTCTTTTAAAATTTTTAGTTATGAAAATATTTCTAAACCATCAATATTATTAATATTTATTAATTGGGGGGCCTTAATTAAAGAATATTAACTATAATTAGAGCCTTAAATATTTGTTTATGGAATAAATTCTCATTAATATTTATTCATTGGGAGCCCTTAATTAGGAAAATATTTACTATAATTAGAGCCTTAAATTTTTTTTTTTTTATAAAATAAATCTTTTTAATATTTATTAATTGGGCCTTAATTAGAAAATATTTATATAATTAGGGCTTAATTTTTTTTTTTTTTTGGAAAAACATTTATTAACTGGGGCCTTATTAAATTGGAGGCCTTAGGCGGCCGCCTAATCCGCCTAAGGATTGAGCCGCCCTCAAACTTAGTCAAGAGACAAAACTTGTGGTGTTTAAATTTGATAAACCTATAGGCTATAGAAAATCCGATTAAATTTTAAATCCTATTTTTTTCCTAAGCAAATTTTTTGGTCATAGAAGGAATCTTCTTACAACCGTGACCGTCAATCTAGTATTTGAGTATATGCATCATTTTCCATCTCAAATGAAAATGGGAATTTGGAAAGCTCTTAAATTTATTAAACTTTTTAGGAAAACTGAAAAATCATTTTTAAAATTTTAATGCTTTTAAAAGTTGTTACATCGATTTGTTTTTTAAAATCCTTACTTAGGTTTTCATGATTTTAAGAAGAGTATGCTGCATTGATATTCTTATTCTACAACTATCTAATAATATTGATTTGATAGTTTCAAGTATTTTTTAAATAATTTTTTGTTAAAAAAAATTTAAAAGTTAGTTGAAACTGCCATATCAATTAACTTTTAATTTTTTTTTTTTTAAGGTTTTACAAAAGTTAATCTCTATCATTTTTTCCTTTTTTGAATATTAAGTGCTGTCATTACTCAATCAAGAAAATATAGTAAATTGATCTAATAAAACAACATCACACATATATCTAGGAATATTTTCCATCCAAATTTGATCTATCACTTGTTTAACGGCACTCTTAACTAAGCCACCCCATGTTTTTTTTTTGATTTTTTTAATTAATTTTTTTTTTAGGTTTAGGTTTTTTTTTTTTTTTTAAATGAAGTTTTTATATTTTTAATTTAGAACACAATAAAAAAATAATATTTTAAAGTCTGGCACTAACAATCTATTGTAAATTTACATGGAAAGTTCACAGAGTGATCTATTTAGAATAATCGAAAACTCAAACATCAAATTTTTAAAATTAAAAAAGTGAGGGAGTAATTTCAACTCGCGCGTTCACTCAGAAATTTATCATACACTTATCCTTAGTGGCAGAGCTATTAAGAGACTAGCATGGGCCACGGCCCCAGCAGAAGTTCAAAAAAAAAAAAATTGCCTTGACCTTTCAAAATGCCTCCACATAAACATACAAGAACTACGTACATGTTTTAACTTTTCAAAATGCTTCCACATAAAAGTTTGTTTCACATTGCCTTCATTAAAATGGTGAAACAAAGAGCGAAAACAAGTTTTTAAACTAATGCCCATTTCTTCTTCCTGTTTTTTTTCTTCTTTTTTAATTAATAATGTAGAACAAAAAAATAATAATTTAACTAATGGCCGACTTTTTATCTTCCAAAACAAAAAGACTTTCTTGGGTGTGTTTGGTAAAGAGTTTTATCATGGTTTTTTTTTTTGTTAGAATATAAATAAGAAGTGATTGATGTGATATAAATGTGAAATGAAATGTGAATTTTTTGTAAGAGAAAAATGAAGAAAATCATTTGGTAATTAGTTTTGAAGAGAGGTTGATTTTTTTTTGGAGGGATGAAAATGACATGAGGTTTTTTTCTGTTTTGCCTATGAGGCTCACTACAAAGAAAAATGAAATATAAAGGCATTTTTTAAACACCGCTAACTGTAGAAAAAATAGAGAGAACTTTTTCTTCCCCTTTCATGGCGTCTACAATAGAAGTTAATTTTTTCGGCGCAAAGTGAAATGCCAAGATTTTTTTAAAAAAAATTCTAAAAGACCACAAGCTGCAATTTTTTGATATTTTATGATTTTGTTTTTCTAAAAGATTGCATGATTCAATTTTAGACATTTTTGTATTTCTATTTCTTTTAAATTTGTATTAGATATATCAATTTTGACACATTTATGAACTTATGTAAATATATTTTTGTTAAACACATATTATATGATAAATTACTTCATTCCTGTTACAAATTAAATTTATCATATTTTTAATTTAGCTCCTACAATAATAATTTTTTAGCTCTACCACTATTTATCCTTAATAAATGTGATGTAGTAAATTAGAAATAGGATAAAAAATAAAGGGTATATAGATGGGTCAAAGTCCGTGTAACTTCGGATCGCCGAAGAAATGGTCGCACCAGTTCTCCAATAAAAGCCAGCTTAAGAGAGGGACACAACACAAGCTGTAAAACCAAAGAGAGAAGGCAAGAGACACAGAGAGAGTGCCAAAGATGAGTTTGATTTGTGTGATGAAGGCCGCTCCGATTTTCTTCTTGATGTTCCTCTCGACCTTAGGTACTATGCTATTTTCCTTTTGGTTCCTGAATAAAATATTTTTCAGTGAATAAAAATGTACCCTTGATTCTTGCTATAACTAGTTTTCGTATGTGTGGGTTATTGTATGCATTAGATCTGATTGTTTACGATAAAATGTGGGTTTTTGATTTTATACATTTTTGATTAATGGGTTAGTTTTCTTGTTTTTTTCTAATTATTCAGTTTCTGCGAAGTCCCGCGATGTGACTGAGTTGCAGATTGGTGTGAAGGTAAATTGCTCAGTTTATATTTATCGGATTCTCTCTTTATGTAAGTGTGAAGATATTGGTGGTGGATTTGACTTTTGAGAGCTAGCAAAATGAGAATACGTGTGTTGTGTAATGTTGCTGCAGGTTGATTTGGGATTATATGCAAGTGTGAAGACATTGTTAGGTCAATGAATTGTTAGTGGGGGTGATTACTTTAATGGGTTTAATTTTGTGCTTAAGAATGGAAATTGAGGAGACAATAAGGAAGCATGTAGTGGGTATTCGGTAAAACAGTGCATTTTTTATGGCGTTTCTGTTTGTGCATTGCTTTAAGCAGTTAGAGATAAGTTGGGTTGGTATTTTTAGCAATTAGGGTGTCAATAATAGTATTATATGTCTATGTCCCAATATCTTTTGGAGAAGGTGACAAGAGATTAATCATAATTTGCTAAAATGCGATAATTTAGCTATAGACTTCTTTAAAAAATTTGTCCTTTTCTTTTCTTCCTCTTCCTTATAATATTTTCAGAATAAATTGATTGATAACCATGGATCTTTAACAGTTTGCTTGGTGCTCCTAGTTTACGTATATGCAACAGTTATTTTTCAAAAGCTGTCTTCTTGTTATAGGGTCTTTAGAAGGTTTGCTATATCTTATAGTCTAATGATTCTCCCATGAAGTTCATAACATAAGTTGATCTATAAAACAAAAAAAAACAAAAAAAAAAATGACAAGAGGTGCTGACCCTTTGGAGTTTGGACCATTGGGATAATGATTTAAACGCTACACAATGAAAAAAATCAGAAACTAGAATAAACAATCGCCTCTTTTTCTTTAAACCAATGTCCTAATAGTTTGTAAAATTCATTGAATGAAATATGTTTAAAGCAGTAACTAAATTATTAAATTTACTACTTCCTACCAATTTAAGTTTTCAGGATAAATTGTGATTTAATATAATATGAGAGTCGAGGTCTTAAAGTCGAACCTTGACTTTACAATTTATCCCATATTTCAATTTAAATAGTCTACATGTTGTCTGGTCTCACACGTGAAGGAGAATGTTAAAATATTAATTAATTGATTACATTCACAATTTTCTATTTATTTAAGCTTTTAGGGTAAATGATGACTTTAACAAATAGGAGTGCCAAAATCAATGATATACGAAATACCACCAGGCCTAGCCACTAGGTTCTTGATTAATATTTTTGCCTTTTTGCCCTCAAAAGTCGGAGGTAGATCAAGATAAAATTTCAAGTAAAAAATTTCGTTCCCTTCAGAATGCAAATTGTTTCTTGTATTCTCTTAATTACTTATTCAAGGTTCTTAAGGTGTTGGCTCAAGTGGTAAGGCCTTGGTCTTAGTGGAATTCCCATCAAGTTTAAAGTTCAAATCATCTTGGGTGCAAACAATTCATTGAGGCTGGCGAAGCCGGAGTATTACCCTATCTATGTGGAGGGGGCGGTTTGCACAGATTCGAGGTTTATCCGAAAGGGGTGGGTACATGCTCTGCCTTAGAGGGGTTCTTTGTCATCAACAAATAATAATTATTTATTCAAGGTCAATTATGAAAGGGACTAGGGGCAAGGTAACATTGCCATCCAATAAGGATGTATGTGGTGACTGATTTTCTGGTAACAAGTGATTAGTAATCTAACTTTCGGTTCAAAATAGAAGGGGCTAATAGGTATAAATTGGACTAAGTCTAGATAGATGGCTGCAAGTATAGGTTTCTGCTGCCTGAATAGTCTGCAGTTAGTATTCTTTTTCTCTATAGATATGCAGGTTTTAAGCTGCTAACTTCCAGTGGTTCTGGTTGCTGCAAACTAAAGAGGGAGTTGTTGTGACTGCTTCTGCAGGGTGAACCGAAAAAGGTTTGTTGATGCAGAGACAATTTTAAAAGGTGCTTGAATCTGTTTGACTTATTTTGTATAATATATGCAGTGTCACAGGGAGGAATGGATGTGTTTGAGGGGGGAGTGTCTGTGTGAACTAGTTCTTAGACATTGCTGGGATAGTTGGTGATTATGGTGAACCTACCCCTCCGGCACAATTGTTTAATGGATGGTTTTGGAGAGAGCCTGCTCTTGCATGAAGGGCTTCTATTGTCCATGGCCTGGGACAAGTCTGTGTGTGGAGCAGTAGTTTACAGTGATTAAAGATGAAAAGGATATATGAAAATAAAAGATTCATTATATTTACGTGCATGCATGTGTTGTATGTTTATCTCTTATTGAATATAAGTGCGTAATAGTTTTTTATATATTAGGATATAATGAGTAGATATGCATATAGATGCACTAAGGGTATTTCATTTTATATCTATACAGATCATTGCATACTAGTTTAGATTTTGGCTTTCTTGTTGTGAGAACTAGGAGAGTAGGTTGGTACATAAATGAAGTGTAAGAGTTTGGCTATATCTTTTCCAATTTTCCTGGCATAATGATATCTGCTTACTAATCTTGTGTCATTTATTTTTGCAGTATAAGCCAGATTCGTGTGACATTCAGGCTCGCAAAGGTGATAGAGTCAAAGTACACTATCGGGTAAGTTTGCTTGCAGGTTTAACTGGTTGTTAATTACATGATAGATGTCTTAATAGTAGAAGTGATAAACTTTTTGTGTATCAACATATTATAGAGTATAAATTTACTCTACTTTACTGCCTGATTTATGTTTTGTTTATCAAAATTCTGTCTCCTTGTAGCTGCATTCTTTGAAGGTGTTTCATTGATTCTGGTCTGGAAAACTTGTAAATATTTGGAAGGAGTTCTCAATTTACTTGCTTGCTGGACATGAGTAAGCTAATTATCCAATGAATTGATGGGGTTAAGCAACCTAAGTTCACTTCAATAATGAAGCTTCCGATATTGTATATTTAAAAGAAACATAGGCCCCAGTAGCAGTTTGGATAGCAGTAAATAGGCATGGAAAAAGTTGGACCATGGGAGCAGCCATTGAAGACCAATAAAAGGCACCCCAAGACCAACTCTATATAGCCAAGCATTAATTTGACACATACCTGATGATTCCAAGGCTAATTGTAACCTTAAATAAATGAGGCTTTCTAGCTTATCACAAATCATAATTTATTATGTTTCTTTCTGTTAATTAGCTGCTGGTCAGATTTCTTTTAGTTCTATTTATCTTTTAGTGTCAGGGTGTTTCTGTAAACTTTTTTATTTTTTATTTTTATTTTAAATTCTGGACATAGGTTGTACATTCGTCCATTGGGTCTTATTTTGGATTTTGTTACATTATTGGGTTTTTATTTGTGGGTTTACTAGTTTGTTGGGGCTTAGTATTCTAAATGCAAGGAGTCCGAGTTGTATTAGTTTAGACATTAGATGCCTATATATGTGGATGTAATGGTTTCTTTTCAATGAATAATACATGTATGAGAATTTTCAACAAAGATTGTTTTTGACGATTGGTGTGATGCAACTCTATCCAAGGAGTGATATCGAGAAACCCTATCTGTGATACAACCATATCCAAGGATGACTTTAACTCAAAACACTCTGATAGAACATGAGCTTATTTAGGAATTTTTGATTTGTTGTATGGAAAGTGTTTGTTTAGTTTATTAAGGGATTCTTATTCATTTGGTACTCTACAGCATTTTTCTCAAGGAAAAAAAGGGGTGTAAGGTCCTCTCTTCTGCACGCTTTTCTTATGAATTTATTACCATACCAGTATTACATCAGATCTTTGGTCATTATGATTCATCAAAAAAAGATCTTTGGTCATTATGTGATATGTTGGTGTGTGTTCTGTACTGCATGTTCTTAAACACGATTGTCACATGTCATAGCATTCACCAGGCAACAATTGTCTTCTATGGGTTGCATGCTGATGTTTGTGGTAGTCATTTAGAAACACTTGGGAGACTCTGGATCTTAGGTTCTTGTATCGATTTGACTAGTGTTTTGTACTAGAGTTTGCAGTTGTTTTCTGTTGTCTGGTTCATGATGTAATTGATTCTTTGTGCTCTAGATGCAGCCAGGCCAGGTTTCTTTAGGACTGCCCTAGTAGGCTTCTAGTTGCCTTTTCTTTTTTTCAGTCTTGGTAGACTGGTGTTGTCTGGGGTACACACCTGTGTCTTGTTTAGTTCTTCTTTTTTCTTTCTTTTTGTTTTTTTGAAATAAATTTGCCTACCCAAAAGAAAGAAATTATGTTGAAGAAAGATATGGAAAGAACCGTCAAAATGCTTACTCAATTACCTATAAGAACAACAGATAACCTATCTGACTTGTGAAACTTTTGGCTAGCTGTAGCCTGTAGGTAACATGTCAGACCGGTCTTCTCAAACAATCACCAGTGAGAAGACTGAGCTCTCATTTATTATTGACTCCATACATTTCCCATAAGTTAAATTCAACAGTGAGGAGAACTTAGGGAGTCAGTCTGTCATATTAAAGGGCACATGAAATCAATGGTGGACGAAATGAATCTTTAAGTATTTCAGGTAATGTAGTCAATTTATAGTAATTCAGTACAAATGATAATTTCTTCCTTTGCCTTGACATTGCTATTAGGAGAGAACTGCTTTTCTGTTCACATAGATTAATATATTCCAGTGACAATGTCCTTTTTGTGCTGCGTTTGTATACATACATACATACACACACACACACACATACAGTATACATACATACATACATCCGAACATGATACATATTTCTTTGTTGATAAGTAATATATTAAGCAAAAAGAGGTGCAATAGTAGTACATGGGGAGATATGCAAGAGAAACACTTAGAAAGAAAATTCTAGCATCTAAAATTTAATAGATCAATAAACTCCAACAATTTGAAAAAGAGAAACAACCGGTCGCAGCCATCCAATCATATAGGGGATTCAAAAACAGAAAACTTCAATCCAACATCAAACCCTTAATACTCGTCAGAACTACAAGCATTCCTCTCCCTCCAAGTGCACTTAATAATGCACTAGGGAATTGCATTCCAAAGATCACTATCATGTCTTCCACATTGTCCCTTCCATCATGCCAACAAATCAACCATCATTCTAGGCATAACCCACAAAATATTAAACAACTGGAACACCATAGTCCACAAATCACAGCGTAGAGTAAATTCTTTTTTTTTGATAAATAATTTCATTAGCATTAATTAAGCGCAAATGGGTGCAACCTTAATATACAGGGAATATACAAAGAGAAACCTTAATCAGACGAAAAAGAAGCACAAAGATTCAAAAAACATGCAAAAAAAAAAAAAAAAAAACTATGATGGGCAGTTATCCAAGTATAAAAAGTGTTGATCACTGTGTACTTAGGGGCACCTTACGCTTTTGAATGAGAATGACTTACTTTACTTATAAAAAAAAAAAAAAAAGTGTTGATCACAAGTTTTTGCAACTCAGTAACCGAAGTCTACATTTTCAAAGCTTTGAGCTTTCCTCTCTCGCCAAAGACACCACATTAAGCACAATGGAGCCAACCTCCTTACTTTCAAAACTGTACCACGCCCAACCTGTCCTCTCCAACTACCTAACAAATCAATCACCCGTCTAGCCATAACCCACTTCACACCAAACAGATTAAGAATGAAGCTCCACAATTCTTTTGCAACTTCACAATGAATCAATAAATGATCAATGGACTCCCCACTCTTCTTACATGTGCAACTCCACTCTCCACTCATCAATATTTTTCCTAAAGTTGTTGTCCATCCAAAAAATG
Organism: Betula pendula; assembly: GCA_900184695.1. NCBI lineage: Eukaryota > Viridiplantae > Streptophyta > Magnoliopsida > Fagales > Betulaceae > Betula > Betula pendula. The sequence continues at coordinate 74,128 of FXXK01000057.1, forward strand.
ACACTTGTGAAGGTGCCTTGACTTTCCATATACTCTTCCATGGAAAAGTGGATCCATTATGGCTAATTAATACATGGTAATATGACTTCACTTCGAACTTGCTCCTTTGGATGAACTCCCGCCATAAACCCAAATAAATGGGCCCCTTCAACTGCCCTCGATAACATTCTATTAAGCACCTCCATCATAGAAACAAGAAAGACGTGGGGGAAAAAGATTTCCTGCCTTAAACCTTTAGAACTCCCAAAAAGACCACTAGGATTTCCATTTATCAGAACTGAGATTCGCACAGTAAACATGCAATAACATATCCATTTCTACATTTCTCCCTGAAACCACACTGTTGTAGCATACATGAGGAACTTTCAGTTAACAGGGTAACAAATCCATTAACCTATCTAGTCATTCGTTAACAATAATGAACAAGTCTAAAATCTGTCTCCCTTTCATAAAAGCACCCTGAGAGTTTGATAAAAAAAAATTTTAACATCCTGTTCAATCTATGAGCCTAAAATTTTGCAAGGATTTTATCAGCACCACGAACAAGACTTATTGGCCTACATTCCTTGACATCGAAAGCCCCAGCTTTTTCTGGGATGAATGCGATGAAAGTAGCATTGAGGCTTTTTTTCAAACATAACTTGCTCAGGAAAACCCTGAAAAGATCTATCCTCTTTGACGGCACCCCAACAAGTTTGAAAGGGCACAATCGAATAACCAACTAGAGCCCCTATGCGCTTTTTTAATGAGATTGAATTACTTATGAAAAAAAAAAAAAGAACAACCAACCAGACTTGGCGCTGTCTCCATTCATATTTCTCACTGAATCAGATACTTCCTCTTTGTCAAAGTTTCTCTAACCATTCATCTTCAATATTAATGGATGCAAACAGTAAGCCATCCAAAGAAGGCCGCCAGCTGACTGGTTCAAGATATAACTGTCTATAAAACTGTACAATCCTCTTCGTAATCACCTCTTGATTGGACAAAGCTTTGTCTCCATCTGTGAGGTTCCAAATGAAATTATTCCTCCTATGAGAATTGCTCAGACGTTAAAAATATTGGTATTCTGTTGGCCCCTTAACCAGATGGCCCTTGACTTTTGTCTCCAATAGATATCCTCCATAACCATAATTTTTTCTAATTCAGATTTTGCAGCCTACCTTCTGAACCTCTCCTTAGAAGATAAAATCATGTCCTCGCCTCTTGCATCCATCACCCAAATCTCTCCTAGCAAGCCTTTCTTCTTAGCCCCCAATCACCAAACACCTCTTTATTGCGTATCTCTAAATCAACTTTCAAGGCTTTAAGTGCAGCTAGGCAACCCTTGAAACTGATAACTACCCCACCAATGACTCACCTTCACAAAACCATCAATCTTAAGCAACAAATTTTTTTAATTTAAATTGACTTTTACCCTTGTTGATATCTCCATTGTCAAGAAAAATAGGAAATTGGTCGAGGTAATAAACTCTTGGTCAAGTAGAAAAATCTTCCTACTCATGTGGGAGCAAAAATCTATGATTCTGGGCATGGTAAAGAAAGAAGAGAGATTACGGTTATCATAAGTTACAAACTTGAACAATATAGAAATTTCAAATAAATTCAACAAGTTTATTATGTGTATACTTATATATATGTATATATATGTACAAGTACAGGAACTACATATAATAAATGTTTCTCATGATATTCAAGGACAATAAATACTTTTCTATATATTCACCGGAGAAATCTAACCCTTACCGTTTACAATCAGTGTCATGGACTGGCACCACTTATTCATCACACACAATGTTTTCTGACAAGGAGGCTTTGGTTTTTTTGCGACTATCAAGCATAGATGGAGAGCAATGAGTGGTCTGTTGTTTCACAGAGGAAGGAGTTCTGAGATGAAGCATAAAGGGTTGGAGATTGATGAATCTTCTTTCTCTATTCATTTTGATTTTTAATAGAGGACACTTTCTTGGTTTCTTGTAATTCAGGTGTAGAGGATCAGTTTGTGTGAGCTTCTTAGGTGTTATGGTCAAATGCAGAACATGAAAGAACTTTTGAGAGACTAGAAAGGGTTAGAACTTCAGTTGCAAGGATTCACTTAAGATTATCATTAAAAGCGTAAGACGCCCCCAAGTACACAGGAAGATACAAGAGAAGGCACCTAACTAGTAGGGACAAAAAGAACAAGAAACCATGATAACTACCACCAAATGAGAAACAAAAGCAACTGTCTAAAGATATAATGTGTTGAAAAATAAAAATTTAATCTCATCTAAAGTCTTCTCACAGTTTTCAAAACTCTATCATTCATTTTCCTCCATAGACACATCTTTTCACACAGCAACACTCCAAGTGCTATCGCAGTCTACCAACAAGCATAAAATCGACTACTCGTCTAGATATAATCCAAGACAATCCAAATCGACTAAGGAAAACATTCCAAATAGAAATAAACAACCTCACAATGAAGAGAAGATGGTCCACGAACTTCTCATTCCTTTTACACATACACACCTATCAACCACAATGATGCGCCACTTTCAGAGATTGTCCATGGTAAGGATCTTCTCTAGGGCCACCGATCAAACAAAAAAGGCCACCCTCAATGAAACCTTAGTCTGCCACCCATCTTAGTCCTCCTTAGACTTTATATCAGAGGAGGATTAACTGATATTCGATTAAAAGGGGGGTACTTTCACTTGTTCAAATAATCAAGAGCT
>FXXK01000057.1:76869-89670 GCA_900184695.1 Betula pendula
AAATCCTAATCAGACCAGGAGCTTGATGATTGACAGACCCCTTCTCTCTAATTACAGGTAATCATTCAGTGACTGACAGACCCCACAATTGCGCTTGATCAAGAGGAGGATAATAGGATAAAAAAAGGAGAGTATAAAGGATTGCAGAAGAAATTATAAGATTCACAATGACCTGATAGTACATTGGCTGTACTGTCCTTAAGCGAAACTTAGAGATTTTCAAAGATAATAAGCTGTGATATATCTGATATAAAAATGATGATCAGTTATTGAAGCCCAACGGGATTACACTGGTTAAAAGAATTTCAGAAAACATGAATTATTAAAAAAACAAAAAAGGCATACCGAATTTCTACACACACAAAGAGGAAGGGTAACTAAACTTGGTGTATCATCCTCCATAAACTGTGTAACACTCAACGAAGTCTAGAGTCAACTGCGACCGTTGCAATGTTGCATTGTATTTCATGGAAATTCTCCTCTCTTGGCCTCTCTCAGGAGACACAAATATGCATCCGTCTTTACTTTCGCGGATAAAGCGGGGTGTCCATGAAGGCACAATCAATTACTGTAATTTGGTAACATATACTATAAATTTAACAAGTTTACCGCACTCCTCTCTATCTCCTGCCACAAGCTATCTTTCATACAGCTATACCAAATTCATGTCGTTCCCCTCCCGCTAAGCTGCGAGTATGTAGATAGGGAGACACCCAAAAGATATATATAAGACATTTTGTCGCGTACACATGGATATCTCGGCCTGGGTATCTATATTTTCGGGGTTGACCTTAGATGCACAAATTGTTGAAGCAATCATTTTATAATCATCTTATGCTCCACACCAGGAACCTCGCGCTCTGTACTCTCTCTTTCCAACTCCCACACTCAGCCACGTTATAGATAAGGAATGCACAATAACAGTGACAAGCTGCACTAATGCCACTGGTGACGCCCGATTTGGATACTCCCAGGTGATCTTGTGCACCTCACAGTTATGCGATTCCTGTAATGAAGGTGATGAGTGTGGAGATTAGTCACCAAAGAGATATATAAGGACTAAGAACATGACGGGTATTCCTCTCCTATCTTCAGAAACCAAGCACTATTTAGCCACCCGCCGCACTAACTGATTGTATAGTACGCAATACAATATTACAGATTATTTGTATAGTTGTTTCTATGCTGTTGGCAACTGATAAGTTTCAAGGTCTGCTGAAGTCAGGACAATACGACGATTGCCCGGCATCCCACCCGAAAGTGTTTCCAAATTTGTAATTTTCTCCAATCGTCAGGATCGACCTACGTAATCAGATAAGTTGGGATCGCCTGGTCTACAGGTCATTATACCTAAGGGCTATAAACATTATGAAAAAACATACACAGACTCTTTGACCTGCTAAAATAATCCCCAAACTATTACTGTAATCCTTCCCTTTACATGAGTAGAATCTACCGTAAATCTGGGTGACTGGTCCTGCCTTATTCTCAATCTTCATGGTCAATGTTTTGTACAGCTCAACATTCTGATTTCGTGTGTAGTGCACCATTTCTGCAGGCCACATTAGATATCCCAACGTTAAAGGTCTGTGTTCCGAGAAAGATTAGCATCCATTAAAAAGGGAAATAATTGTATCTGGCAGCTGGGAGGTTATATCCCAGACAAGGCACGCACGTATTAGTCATGAAGCAGACAACGTCATATGTTTTGCTTTCGTTGGAACAGGCAACACACCGCAATGGATCCTTCGATTGGGTCTCCCTTTGACCTTCATTTTCACGTTTCCTCCTTGAAGGAGCAAATGCTGCATGCAGGTGTGGCCATTTTCAATCTGCCGCCGGCAAGTGGAGCCAATCCTGGTTCTGTGTCATGCAGTTCAGTGGAGCTATGGGACTGATGGTTGGGCAATCTTTCGTTGCGATAGGATTCAGGGGTGAACCACCGGATGGTAGCTGGCTGAGGAGGAGCATCGAACGGGGATGGTGAGGGTGATATGCAGGGGAGGCAGCAGCTCAATAAAGGTTGGCATGATTTGTACACTCGTGGGCAAGGAACCCATCGTGAAGTCGCAAGCTTGGGCCTGGTGGGCTTGCACATCTGTTCTAAGATGGTCCTCAAAGCCATTACAAAACAAGTTATCTGATGCTCGGTTGACGCCACGTGGGCTGCGAACTTCTCAAACTTGGACTTCAATAGTTACGCCACAAAAGGGCCCGTTTTGTTTGACCTTGTCAGATGCTGAATTGGCCGGTCGATCGTTGGGTAGGACGATTCCTCTCATCTTACCGTCTCGGTTCCCCTTCAGAAATCTGTCGAAATTAGGCATTTGTAGCAAGGAGCATTTCTTCAAATGTTTGGCTCATTCGGCTCCATGTAGGTTTTGAATTTAATTCCACCTCTTACCTCTAAGTGATTCTAAATTGTGATCCGACGTAACTAGCCCTGATATCATTTATACATACTCATATGAAAGCGCATAACGGTATTAGTTTTGGTAGTCTTTAGTGGGGATCCCTGGGCCTCAAAAACAGACTTGTTGAATAAAAAAAATTTCCAGCACACTTTAATTGATCTTCCCAAACGAGTATCATGGAAATTACATAGTAGCTTAACAATATAGCAATAATAAATAAAATGCATAGAGAATGACCAATGGAGGAGACCTGCCTGTATATAGTCAATTGCAAAAGACATAGGCCGTGTACTGGAGTCTGAATAATAGAGCCCATGGAGCGCAGATATGGCACCCGTATAGTTACTTATTATCGTACTCAACTATCTTAAGATCTAATATAATATTATAGAGCTAATAATGGTATCATCCTTATCGTAATCCTAATTATTTCTACTAGGCCGGGTCCCTAGTCTTGTATATACTATAAAGTCTAGTCTCAAAGTCTTTCTACTTTTTGAAGATATCCACTTGGTAATACTTCTCGCTATTGTACACTCAATTCTCTATAGGGAGACACGCAATGAGACATTGGCTATTGTACCAAAAGAAAGCAATTATGCTTAAAGGCTTCCTCATTAGTGAATAAAGCTTAATGATTATTCTGGGTCATTTGCAATATTATTTTTTTCCCCTTAATAGGCGGGCTCCTTGTAGTTGGAGATGACCCCCATTCCTGTGGTGTCCAAGGACCTGCGATTTTGCAGGCCTTTCTAAGTTGAATCTTGAGCGTCGTTACTTTCGATGAAAACGGTTGCCAAATACTAAACGTGTGATTTATAAATTTACAATCCATAAATATTAGCCCCAATGAAACTCAATACTTGCAATATTGATTGTTATGCTCCAAAAAAATATGAAGAAACGTATACTAAAAACACCAAATGGTGAACAATTACAAACAGATAGACTCACCAATAACATGATGGCTCCACATTTTTATTGAATAGAAAGACCATGGGCTAATTGACAACGCTGCATATCCAAGGCGAGGCAATCTTCTGGGCCACTTTTGTAATTGGCTCTGTAACTTGCCCAAGAGCAAAACTATATTACTATGGTAACTATAAGAGAAACATGAAAGTAAAATAATCGATGTAGAAATAGTTGTTGTCAGTTTAAAGGCAGAAAGGTTGTGTATACGGATCGCTTATTAATGATTCTTCTCTTTAAGAGTAATTAAGTAATTATATATGTATTTACTAATACGATACCTCTCATTATAATCTCTATTCCAGTAAGTTACATGAGAGCCATCTAATTTATGAAATGTGTATGACTAAATACTGTGATTATAAGGGTCACCACACACAATCTTATTAATTATTGAATCGCTGTGTCCTTATGTCTCTTTCTGTATACCAAACTCTTTTTGGGAGTCCTTCTTGTTCGTAAAAACTAGAATATGTAGCGTGTTGTCCGCCTCAAGTGGGGTCGTTTCTCCTGCGAAAGATATAGTTCGTGAGATCAGTAAGATAGGTTATAACTAAAAAATAATATTATAAATTTGCATTCTGTATCTTGTTATATAATCAATATATCCATATTAAACACTGATATCACTCTTTTCATATCTTATTAGACTAGTTTTACGAAATACTCAAAATCTCACTTAAGTATAAAATAATGATATATGTGGATATACTGATAGCGCCCATAAATAAAGAATCTCAAATACTATGTGCTTTAGGGAATTATTCATACGTATAAAAGATGCAATGTACATTGAAGGTACCACGGAAGGGAACCTGAGATACAATAACCATAAACTAGGTTTACTCCCTTCTGATGCCTAAAATACTCTCAAGGAGACAGGACCCAATAATGATTACTACCTATTCATCCCATATGTATTCACCGGGAGAGAATTCTTAACGCTTACGTGTACACCGCTTTAACAATACTGAGTTCATGGATTGTCTCAGCATGCCCCACCCCATCACCATGGAATAATATACATCACAGCCCAGATGTGATTTTCTTGAGCGAATGGAAGCGATTTGTGTGGTTTTTTGCGATACTATTCACAATGGCTATAAGATGGAAGGAGCATATGCGAAGTTAAAGGATCTGTTGTCATTCCTACAGGTCATGGGGGAAGGAGTTCTGAGGATGAAGCATAAAGGGCGATTGGAGAGTTGATGACACTTTCAAATTATCTTACTCAGTGCATTATTTAGATCTATTCTGAACAGAATATGAAGGAAAACACGGGTTTCTTGGTTTCTTGTAAATTGGCAAACGGATAAGGGTGATAGGGAGGGAGGCAGTTGTGGTGTGATGTCAATTATAATCAATTGTAAAGGTGTCCTGTGATCGGCTACCACAAAGGCAAGAGAATCGAATGAAGAGAAATGCTTTTTGATTGAGTACGCTACGGTATATAGCCGGTTAGAGTACTGGGGAATCAGTTGTATAAAGGATTTCTTTCTTTCACTGTGAACTTACAAGAAATATATCAATTAAAGGGCGTAATGAATCGTTACCCAATATGCCCTACACAACGGAATGTATACAATGGAGAAGGCTATAAACCGAAGTTAGCTCACTAGTAGGAGGCATATAGGAAAGATGTATACAAGCATGGATCACACCCATGGAATAAACATACTCAAACACAAATGGAGATAGAACAAAACATGCAACTGGAAGTACTAAAGACTTAATAATCGTGGATTGAGAAATAAAACTGAATACTAATTAAGGTGTCAAGTTTCTAATTATTTCTTGTGACTCACCAGTTTATTCATGGTAATAAGGACGTTATTCAGTCCAATAAATCATTACTTTTACCAAATCCCATAGGAACACCATCTTATCAACAACAAAGCAAACACGTCCAAGCTCTCGCTAATCTTGTGCGAGGTGTTTTCTTCTACCAACAAGCGATACAGTATAGGCTACGATGTAATTTAGTAATTTCTGACATCGGCCACTTTAGGTATATTAATATCCAAAGACAATCCAAAAATCGAACTTTAAGAGAAAACAATATCGCGATAATAGAATTCAAAAACAATGGTTGCTGGTTTTCTACAAATGAAGATAAGTATAGATGTCGTCCAACACGAAAGCCTTAACTCGACGCCACCCCCCCCCTCCCCCCACGCCCCACCCCCCCCCCCCCCCGCTTGATTCCTTATCTGGCTCACTACTCATCTTCCACTACATCTCCTTCACTTAATCATAGACCACCAACATGATGCCGGAACCACCTTCTCTCCATGAGTACTCTGCATCCATTGCTAAAGGATCTTCTCTAGGGCCACCGATCAAACAAAAAAGGCCACCCTCAATGAAACCTTAGTCTGCCACCCATTCTTAGTCCTCCTTAGACTTTATATCAGAGGAGGGATTAACTGATTATTCGATTAAGAAGGGGTACTTTCACTTGTTCAAATAATCAAGAGCTCTTTACCTTGTGCATGTGTGTGTGTGTGTGTGTGTGTGAGAGAGAGAGAGAGAGAGAGAGAGTCCAAAGTTTTCATTTTGCAGTGAGAAGCTTTTGTGGCAATTTCTTTATATTTAAGTTGAGCATTGATAGTCAGGGTTATGCCACCTGTGATGTTATATAATGGCATTTTGCTTGAATCGTACATAGGGATTAGTTGTTGCTTAAGCCTCAGTGTTCTTTCAGGTGGAGTGCTTCACAATTAAAAGCAAACTTTTGTTCATAAATGAGGCCTATCTTTTTGTTTAATTGTAATGGCATATGATAGTGAAGGTTGTTTTGTTGGTAACTGTTGTGCGTGCAACTTGAAAGTTCCCCCTTTTTTTTTTCTTTTCAGGGTGGGACCAAGGATTGCTGGGAGCGTGTGTAGGTGAGAAGCGGAAGTTGAAAATACCTTCAAAACTTGGTTATGGTGACCAAGGTTCCCCACCAACCATCCCAGGTAACAATTTGTCTCCGATCCTTTTACAATATAAATCTATTGCTTCTTGGTATAATTAATGTTTAAAATACTTACCATTGATTGAGTGGTGATATAAAGGAGTTCTCTTTCACATTGAGGTGATTAGATGGTATGGACCTTCTGAACAGCCAGGGTTCTCTATGATAGCTTTTGAAATCCGATGTTTTTGGTCTGTCATTTGATAATTAAAAAAAAAAAAAACCCTTTAATTGTGGCTTGAGTGGAATGCATATGTTGATGTTTGCTGGTATGTATATGAATTTTTGCTCCTCAAGCATAGCTATTGAATGTGGACCAGCCCTGTCAGTAGGATTATTGAACTTTAATAGGATAAATTGTGATCAAAAGATACTCTCTATTTCACTTTCTATTTCAAGTGAAATGGATAATATTTATTTGATGGTAACGATTTAAAGTTGGTAGATCAAATAATGTACATTATGTCACATTACTTAAATTTTTTAAAAGACGTGCTAACATTGAAATAATGTCTATTAGATGTACCAATTTTAATTACTGACCATGGAGAGGATTCTTGTTAGGCGGGAGGGGGTGTGCCCAAATTATATAACTAGTATAACCCATAAATAAAAACTCAACAATTTAATAAAACAAATAACAAGACACAATTGACCAAAAATATAGGACATTTCTAGAAATCTAAAAAGTTACAGAAGAACCCCCAACCCTAATAAAACTGAAGGAAATCTGACCAGCAGCTAATTAACGCCAGAAAACTTAGAAGAATCACGATTAGCTAGCAAGCCTATTGAAAGTCCCAAGTAGCTTCAAAATTATCCAATATTTTGCCAAATTAATGCTTTAGAATTAGGAGTTCGTTTGGATATGCGATTTTAAAAATAACGATTTTAAATCGTGTGATTTGAAAATGTGATTTTTAAAAACTCAGTTAAGTATTTGGCAAAATTGTGATTTAACATTTAAAATCGCAATTTAACCTTTAAAATTCTGCGTTTTCAAAAAAGCACATTCTTATTTGCGATTTGAAAACATAGATTTTCTATGTTTTTAAATCGCAATTTTTTAAAAATGCAATTCCTAAACGATCTGGTTTAAAATCGCACCTGTTGTCTATGAAATTGCAATTTCAAACGCACCCTTAGTCTTGGGTTGCCTTTTATAGGTCTTTCCTTGGGTGCTGACATGGTCCTCCATCAAACTCGAACTAAAACATAGGGATCATGCATTTACATACTTATTTAGAACCATTTCAAGTGATAATTTGATACGTCCCTTCTATTCAATTAAAAATATTGTTTGTATGAAAGTGAATATGGTGTTATTTAATGCTTGAAAACTTTATGTATATTTACTTACAATCAACCAAAAATACACTTTTTATATTCTCAATATTTTGTTGCATCTCTTATTTTTATTGTTTTCCCAAATGTAGCTCCTAGAATATAAGAAAGGAATGATATAAAATCTGTAATTTTTTACTTTTTTTGCCATCATAGTTTATCTTATATTTAGATTCAAAAAATATTGTTCTACAATGTCTGTATTTGACGGTGGATTCTCAGCTCCCTCTGAGTCGTTGAATAAGGCTCCCTGGTTGAACTAAGTCTCATTACCGGATCCGTCAACCAGGTTGATGTCCAGTTGGGGTTTTATAACTGTGCCCTAATATTCCAACATATTTCACCCCTTCCATGGTTGAAATTTTGCTTAATGTAAAAGCATCATATTTACTCTAGAGATATTATTTGGAGATGTGATTTGCTTTTCTTTCTTTTAGCAATGTTCATTATATCCTATAAACTGCATTAGATATATAAAATGTTAATTTGATGTATTTTTTTGGGAAGTACAGGTGGTGCAACGTTGATATTTGAAACGGAGCTTGTTGCTGTGAATGGGAAACGTCAAGTGGAGAAATCAAATGATGCTGAGTTGTAAACAGAGGAATGGTTCTGTCTCGCCCTCATTTTTATCCCAAGTTTTATGCGACGCTGGTATCTTAAAACAATGATTTTGCTTTCAGACCGTAGAAAACATTTGGTTTTGAATCTTAAAAATGACTACAGGGTTCTCTGTCATTTTGAAAATACGAATATTTATGATGCAAGTCTTTTTCATTTTCTCTTATTGCTTAGCTTGATTCTCAATTAGAGGTATTCATGTTTCATGGGCGAGCAGTAGCTGCACTAAAAGAGATTAGTCTACCCTCTTCCCCCCCCCCCCCCCCCCCCTCTTGAATAAATAAATGAATAAAATTTAAAAAAAAAAAAGAAAAAAAAGAGGAGATTATCTGAAGCATCACCGGCCTGTATTCAAGCATTAAGTGGGGAGGCCTTGCGTTTTTCCTCCTTATTAGAGGGCGGGCTAAATCCCAAGTTGCTGCTTACTGATCAACTTTTGATTTGAAACACAGGTTCTACCATCATGTTTTTTACTTGTAGGTGTTGAACCACCGCAAGGAAAAGTTAGGGAGAAGTACACGTACCTTTTCTCAAATTAACACCCAATTTGTAATGAATTTTCAAACCAAAGATTGCATCAATATCTTTACCAAACTGACAAAAATATTTTAATAAAAAAATTCAAAGAAAAAGTGCTAGAAGCCTTTGGCCAAATGGGAGTGTTCAGGAATAATTTTATTCATCAGGGTCATCCCTCTAATCCCATGTGGCTTGTTCCCATAACTAAGAAAGTAATTTTCATGCACTAAATGCCTAAGGACTGGATAGATGGAATTGAGGAGGGTGGGTGATGTATAGTATTATCGTGTCCTGGCCGCTCCCCCTTTACCTTTTAATAATATATTGATATTTAGTTTAATTTTTTTAAGTGTTAAGTATTAGTTTTCTTTTTTTTTCTTTTTTGAATTTATAGGGGTTTTCTTTAAAAATAATATAGGGTAATTATTTTGTCTTTTTGGTGGGACAAAAGGGGTACATTGCAAATTATGTTATTTTGGGAGGATTTGATGGAATCTTAATTTGTAAGACACTCAATTAGAGCCGGCAATTTTTGACACGATCTGTGAACTCAACACGAAATAAAGTATTAGTTGAGGAATATGACTACATTTAATTAAATGGGTCGGGTTAAAGTGATTTATATAGTTTATTACATATGTTTAACATGATTCGAATTGACATACGACATATGGTAGACAATTTTTGACTGACCTATAAACCTGACATGAACCCAAACCAAGAAATTAAAGGGTTAGGTTGAGGAGTATAACGTTTAATTAAATGGGTTGGGTTAGAGTTAATTTATATAGTCTTATACATATGCTTTGATACGACCAAACCTGACATGTTATATATGGCAGACAATTTTGACACAAATCGCAAACCCGACATGAACCTAATATAAATTAGAGGGTTAGAGTTTAAGAAGTTTTGACCCGTTTAATTAAGGTTTTCGGATTAAGGTTGATTTAATATAGTCTTATATCAAGTATTTTACACGACCACAAATTTGACACGCAAATATGGATTGTCACCCCTATTACAAATTGATATTAATATTAAGATGATCATGTGTACTTTCCCGAAAAGTTAATACCAGAAAAAGCGGCTTTAAGAGTTGTACTCGTGCTATATAATTTCAAGTTATACACCGATGATTCTGACCTAAACATGAACGTATGCTTTGAGATCCTAATTTTATTTTAAATTAATGAACCGACTCCAAGCTTTGTAGCATTGATTATGACATTTAAATGAAACGATATTATGAAGTAGTTATTCTTTTCTCCCCTATGTTTTGGTAATGAAATCTAACAGATATAGTTTATAAAAACTTACTATCATTCTCTCTCCTCTCTCCGTGTATTGCTCATAAAAAAAAAAATCTATCATTAAGAACCCAAGGATTTCATTCCTTTACTATTTTTGGTTCTTATTCTCTGTTGGGATAATTTCTGGCCAATGACATGTCCAACATTGCAAGTCAATAACACTGAGGCCAATAGCTTGTTGGAGCGAGCTGGTGGAGATAGTTTCGATGCTTAAGTCAGTATTAATCTTGAAGAGAAAGGTGAATAAAGAGATCACAGTATGTTCAAGGAATTAGAAATGTTCAAATGACTTATCCCGCTTGTCTATGTAGCCTGACTAGGTTTTCAATGAGGTTGATACCCTTACCCCAAAAACCCTAGCTTGCAGGAGTGATGTGGCTTGGCAATGATTGGCACCATGTGCCAGTAGGGAAGTGGAGCGGTGATTGGCATCAGCCCAGGCTGATGCTACAGTGCATCAGCCTGGGCTAAATCAAGAGGAGAGAGAAGAAAAAAAAATACACTGTTCCGGGTCCATGAACAGTAAAATTTACTGTTTCATGGCCTGGGCTGATGCCACTGTAGCATCAGTCCAGGCTTGTGTTTTATCTTTACTCAGGGAAGTGATCCACATATCCCTCACTGTGTAAGGCTGCAGGGGGAGCTTTGAGGTTGACTCAAACTGATGTGATCATTTTTTCTTGAAGTTTGGGGGCCCAAAGAATGGTGAGTTGAGTGCATCAGGTCCCACTTGACGATATTCAGCTAATAGGAATGAGTACACTTGGCGAATCAAGATTGGACATGGGACGAGGATTCCATCCTTGATCTATGGTGCCTTGCGATCACTGACTTGCTGAGGGAGTGACCCTTCGAACACTTACGAACTAATAAGCTCAATTAATTGAGGCTTGGCTTTGAGTCCAACCACTGGGTGGGCTTTGGCTTGGGAAGAAAGCAAGTAAAGTTGGACCCTTGGACCGCAAAGCCACATCCCAAAATCTCTTTCACAATTCATGTCTGCGATTGTGCAATAAGCATTAATAAGAGTGTGTTTGAGTAAGCGATTTCGTAAGATAATAAGTGCAATTTAAACGCAATCGTAAAAACTTGATTGTTTGAAATTTACGTTTTTAAAAAATTGCGATTTGACAACGCAGAAAATCTGCGTTTCAAATCGGCAGCTAAGGGGGTGTTTTTTTAAAAACGCAGAATTTTAAATGCCTAACTGCGATTTTAAAGGCCAAAATGTAATTTTATCAAACGTTTAACTGCGTTTTCAAAAAATCACGTTTTTAAATCGCACTTTTTAAAATCGCTATTTTAAAAATCGCACTTTTTGAAATCGCAATTCCAAACAGGCCTTAGTGTACTAATACCAGAAATTTAAATTTACTCCTCCAGGAATTGTATGATTTTAATTTACTCTCCTGAGTTTCAAATTCCACCTTTTGACTCCTTAGTTCTTTTAACCACTTTCATTTCACTCATTTCGTCTAAAACTGCTTACATTGCGCACTAAACGGAGTTAATACCACATAAGCAGTTTTGTCACATCACTTAAAATAATTTTTCTTTGATTAAAAATTAAAATCTTCAAAAAATAAAAAAAAACATTGCGGGGCAGCCACACCCAAGCTGAGGATAGCTTGCGAGTTGCGTGGCAACCCAAGCAGAGGGGTGTCTCTTAGTTTGGGTGGCCGCCCCTACCATTATTTCCTTCTTTTTAGATTTTTAATTTTTTTAAAAAAAAAAAAAAAAATAAATAATAGTGGACATGGGAAAAATTGGATTAACGGGGTAATGACATTGAGGAGTTAAAAGGAATTAAAAAGCTAAGAAGTAAATTGAAATTGCACGATTGGTTAAAGAGTAATTTAATATTTTCCATAAAAGGTATCCATGGTATTGTTCGATAAGGCAATCAGTAGCTCTAATGGACACCTTTAGTTTTTGTTGCAAAGCAACGTAGTTTAATCGAAAGCCAAAGAACCTGTCGCTGGAATCCAAGACTGCACCCACGAACCATGTCTTAGACTTTGACTCCATAGTCTAGAAATGAATCGGAGTATACGAAATTTGCGTAGATCGAAAGCCCAACATCTAGAAAAGGCAACCCAGATTATAAAACACCATGGCATAAATCCATAGGTTTTTTTTTTTTTTTTTTTTTCGAGTAAATACATAACATGAAAAGGAAAAAATGAAAAGAAAAAAACTACTCAGGAAATCATGCCCACGTGTGAAGTTTTGTTGAAATATGTGCGAAATATAAAATATTAGAATATATGTAAAAATAAGAGAGAATAAGATATAAGGAATTAAAGGTGGTTTTGGTGTTAAACACATACGTTTACCAATCATCCCACTGTGAAGTGTTGTTGAAATATGTGCGAAAATATAATATACTATAATATAATAAAAGAAAGAGAGAGAATGAGACACAAGGAATTACAGTGTGTTTGGTGTTAGACACTTACGTTACCACTTTGAAAGGTCCTTTAAGGGTATATTAATGCTTATTAACTTTATGTTTGTCTACAACACAAAGCCCTAATTTATAGGATATAGGGTAATATAAGTATGGTATTAAATGTCTCCAAGATTTGAATTACAATGCAACCCTAAATAGAGAATATTACAATATCACTCAATATGAAATAGTACGAATCGGAAAGAT
>FXXK01000057.1:89695-139094 GCA_900184695.1 Betula pendula
CCAAATGTAGCTCCTAGAAATAAGAAAGGAATGATATAAAATCTGTAATTTTTTACTTTTTTTGCCATCATAGTTTATCTTATATTTAGATTCAAAAAATATTGTTCTACAATGTCTGATTTGACGGGTGGATCTCAGCTCCCTCTGAGTCGTTGAATAATGGCTCCCTGGTTGAACCAAGTCTCATTACCGGATCCGTCAACCAGGTTGATGTCCAGTTGGGGTTTTTATAACTGTGCCCTATATTCCAACATATTTCACCCCTTCCATGGTTGAAATTTTGCTTAATGTAAAAGCATCATATTTACTCTAGAAGATATTATTTGGAGATGCGATTTGCCTTTTCTTTCTCTTTAGCAATGTTCATTATATCCTATAAACTGCATTAGATAATATAAAATGTTAATTTTGATGTATTTGTTTGGGAAGTACAGGTGGTGCAACGTTGATATTTGAAACGGAGCTTGTTGCTGTGAATGGGAAAACGTCAAGTGGAGGAAAATCAAATGATGCTGAGTTGTAAACAGAGGAATGGTTTCTGTCTCGGCCCTCATTTATCCAAAGTTTTATGTGACCCTGGTATCTTAAAACAATGATTTTGCTTTCAGACTGTAGAAAACATTTGGTTTTGAATCTTTAAAATGACTACAGGGTCTCTGTATTTTGAAATAGAATATTTATGATGCAAGTCTTTTTCATTTTCTCTTATTGCTTAGCTTGATTCTCAATTAGAGGTATTCATGTTTCATGGGCGAGCAGTAGCTGCACTAAAAGAGATTAGTCTACCCTTCCCCCCCCCCCCCCCCCCCCTCTTGAATAAATAAATGAATAAAATTTAAAAAAAAAAAAGAAAAAAAAGAGGAGATTAGTCTGAAGCATCACCGGCCTGTATTCAAGCATTAAAGTGGGGGAGGCCTTGCGTTTTTCCTCTTATTAGAGGCGGGGGCTAAATCCCAAGTTGCTGCTTACTATCAACTTTTGATTGAAACACAGGGTTCTACCATCATGTTTTTTACTTGTAGGTGTTGAACCACCGCAAGGAAAAGTTAGGGAGAAGTACACGTACCTTTTCTCAAATAACACCCAATTTGTAATGAATTTTCAAACCAAAGATTGCATCAATATCTTTACCAAACTGACAAAAATACTTTTAATAAAAAATTCAAAAAAAAAAAAAGTGGCTAGAAGCCTTTGGCCAAATGGGAGTGTTCAGGAATAATTTTATTCATCAGGGTCATCCCTCTAATCCCATGTGGCTTGTTCCCATAACTAAGAAAGTAATTTTCATGCACTAAATGCTCTAAGGACTGGATAGATGGAATTGAGGAGGGGATGGGGTGATGTATAGTATTACTCGTGTCCTGGCCGCTCCCTCCTTTACCTTTTAATATATATATTGATTTTTAGTTTTAATTTTTTTTAAGTGTTTAGTATTTAGTTTTTCTTTTTTTTCTTTTTTGAATTTATAGGGGTTTTCTTTAAAAAAATATTAGGGTAATTTTTGTCTTTTTGGTGGGACAAAAGGGGTACATTGCAAATTTTTGTTATTTTGGGAGGATTTGATGGAATCTTTAATTTGTAGAGACATTGCAAATTAGAGCCGGCAATTTTTGACACGATCTGTGAACTCAACACGAAATTAAAGTATTAGATTGAGGAATATGACTCATTTAATTAAATGGGTCGGGTTAAAGTTGATTTATATAGTTTTATACATATGTTTTAACATGATTCGAACTTGACATACGACATATGGTAGACAATTTTTGACATGACCTATAAACCTGACATGAACCCAAACCGAAATTAAAGGGTTAGGTTGAGGAGTATGACTCGTTTAATTAAATGGGTCGGGTTAGAGTTAATTTATATAGTCTTATACATATGCTTTGATACGACCCAAACCTGACATGTTATATATGGCAGACAATTTTTGACATAACTCGCAAACCCGACATGAACCTAATATAAAATTAGAGGGTTAGAGTTTAGAGGTTTGACCCGTTTAATTAAATGGTTCGGATTAAGGTTGATTTATATAGTCTTATATCAATATTTTGACACGACCCAAATTTGACACGCAAATATGGATTGTCACCCCTATTACAAATTGAATATTAATTTAAGATGATCATGTGTACTTTTCCCGAAAAGTTAATACCAGAAAAGCGGCTTTAGAGTTGTACTCGTGCTATATAACTTTCAAGTTATACACCGATGATTCTGACCTAAACATGAACGTGCTTTGAGATCCTAATTTTATATTTAAATTAATGACACCGACTCCAAGCTTTGTAGCATTGATTATGACATTTAAATGAAACGATATTATGAAGTAGTTATTCTTTTCCTCCCTATGTTTTGTAATGAAATCTAACAGATATAGTTTATAAAAACTTACTATCATTCTCTCTCCCTCTCTCCGTGTATTGCTCATAAAAAAAAAATACTATCATTAAGAACCCCAAGGATTTCATTCCTTTACCTATTTTTGGTTCTTATTCTCTGTTGGGATAGTTTTCTGGCCAATGACATGTCAACAATTGCAAGTCAATAAACACTGAGGCCAATAGCTTGTTGGAGCGAGCTGGTGGGAGATAGTTTCGATGCTTAAGTCAGTATTAATCTTGAAGAGAAAGGTGATAAAGCACAGTATGTTCAAGAATTAGAAATGTTCAAATGACTTATCCCGCTTGTCTATGTAGCCTGACTAGGTTTTCAATGAGGTTGATACCCTTACCCCAAAAATCCCTAGCTTGCAGGAGTGATGTGGCTTGGACATGATTGGGCACCATGTGCCAGAGTAGTGGAATGTGATTGGCATCAGCCCAGGCTGATGCTACAGTGCATCAGCCTGGGCTAAATCAGAGGAGAGAGAAGAAAAAAAAAAAATACACTGTTCACGGGGTCCATGAACAGTAAAATTACTGTTCATGTGCCTGGGCTGATGCACTGTAGCATCAGTCCAGGCTGTGTTTTATCTTTACTCAGGGAAGTGATCCACATACCTCACTTGTAAGGCTGCAGGGGGAGCTTGAGGTTGACTCAAACTGATGTGACATATTTTTCTTGAAGTTTGGGGGCCCAAAGAATGGTGAGTTGAGTGCATCAGGTCCCACTTGACGATATTCAGCTAATAGGAATGAGTACACTGGCGATCAAGATTGGACATGGGACGAGGATCCAATCCTTGATCTATGGTGCCTTGCGATCACTGACTTGCTGAGGGAGTGACCTTCGAACACTTACGAACTATATAGCTCAATTAATTGAGGCTTGGCTTTGAGTCCCAACCACTGGGTGGGCCTTTGGCTTGGGAAGAAAGCAAGTAAAGTTGGACCCTTGGACCGCAAGCCCACATCCCAAAATTCTCTTTCACAATTCATGCTCTGGCGATTGTGCATAAGCATTAATAAGAGTGTGTTTGAGTAAGCGATTTCGTAGATAATAAGTGCAATTTTAAACCAAATCGTAAAAACTTGATTGTTTGAAAATTACGTTTTTAAAAAATTGCGATTTGAAAACGCAGAAAATCTGCGTTTTCAAATCGCAGCTAAGGGGGTGTTTTTTTAAAAACGCAGAATTTTAAATGCTAAACTGCGATTTTAAAGGCCAAACTGTAATTTTATCAAACGTTTAACTGCGTTTTCAAAAATCACGTTTTTAAATCGCACTTTTTAAAATCGCTATTTTTAAAATCGCACTTTTTGAAATCGCAATTCCAAACAGGCCCTTAGTGTACTAATACCAGAAATTTTAAATTTACTCCTCCAGGAATTGTATGATTTTAATTTACTCTCCTGAGTTTCTAAATTCCACTTTTGACTCCTTAGTTCTTTTACACTTTCATTTCACTCATTTCGTCTAAAACTGCTTACATTGCGCACTAACGGAGTTAATACCACATAAGCAGTTTTGTCACATCACTTAAAATAATTTTTTCTTTGATTAAAAAATTAAAATCTTCTAAAAAAAAAAAAACATTGCGGGGCAGCCACCACCAGCTGAGGGATAGCTTGCGAGTTGCGTGGCCAACCCAAGCAGAGGGGTGTCTCTAGTTTGGGTTGGCCGCCCCTACTATTATTTCCTTCTTTTTAGATTTTAATTTTTTTTTTAAAAAAAAAAAATAATAAGTGACATGGAAAAATTGGCATTAACGGGGTTAATGACATGTAAGCAATTTTAAACTGATTTGGTCGGAAGGAATGAAATGAAAAATGTGAAAAACTTGAGGAGTTAAAAGTGAAATTAAAAACCTAAGAAGTAAATTGAAATTGCACGATTGGTTAAAGAGTAAATTTATATTTTCCATAAAAGGTACTCCATGGTATTGTTCGATAAGGCATCATCAGTAGCTCTAATGGACACCTTTAGTTTTGTTGCAAAGCAACGTAGTTTAATCGAAAGCCAAAGAACCTGTCGCTGGAATCCAAAGACTGCACCCACGAACCATGGTCTAGACTTTTGACTCATAGTCTAGAAATGAATCGGAGTATACGAAATTGCGTAGATCGAAAGCCCAACATCTAGAAAAGGCAATCCCCAGAGATAAAAACACATGGCATAAATCATAGGTTTTTTTTTTTTCGAGTAAATACATAACATGAAAAGGAAAAAATGAAAAGAAACAAACTACTCCAGGAAATCATGCCCACTGTGAAGTTTTGTTGAAATATGTGCGAAAATATAAAATATTAGAATATAGTAAAAATAAGAGAGAATAAGATATAAGGAATTACAGGTGGTTTGGTGTTAAACACATACGTTTACCAATCATGCCCACTGTGAAGTGTTGTTGAAATATGTGCAAAAATATAAAATACTATAATATAATAAAAGAAAGAGAGAGAATGAGACACAAGGAATTACAGGTGGTTTGGTGTTAGACACTTACGTCTACCACTTTGAAAGGTCCTTAAGGCTATATTATGCTTATTAACTTTATGTTTGTCTACAACACAAAGGCCCCTATTTATAGGATATAGGGTAAATATAAGTATGGTAATTAAGTCTCCTAGATTTGATTACAATCAACCCTAAATAGAGAATATTACAATATCACTCAAATATGAAATATACGGAAAATATATTTTAACATCCTCCCTCAAACTCAAGGTGGAAGCTTTTATAAGCTTAAGTTTGAAAAAAGACATCGAATATAAATGCAGTCGAAAGCGGTAGTTAGATCAAAGCAGTACCGGCAAAAAAGGCTGAAAGTGACAATCAGAAAACAGAGACAATCTGTTAAAAGATCAAAAGCCGCAACTGATAATAATGGAATGAGTAACGGAAACTAGCTATCAAATCCCATAAGGGACCAAACGACATTGTGCCACGGCTAGAAAACGGAAACAATCCGTTAAAAGACCTCAAGCCACAACTGACAATGATGGAATGAGTAACAGAAACTAGCCGTCAAATCCCGTGAGGGGCCAAACCACATTGTGCCAAGATTCGCTAATGAATTGAGTTGGAAATCACAATAAAACAGGGCCAAGTATGAATACGAACCCTAAAATCCAAAAGAGGCAACTACATGCCAAATTTCCAAAAGGGATGTGGTCCACTTGGATCGATTATCATTTTTTTTTTTCTAGCTTGAAAACGAGCTGAACCGAGTCAAAAAGTGCACTAAAATCCACTAAACCGATTTGAAAATGCCTTGAAACATGTTGAACCGGTTTGAAAAGCTGAAAAGGAGAGTGAACCGGACATGAAACCGGGTCTGGAGCTGGTCGATTTTACTTGAACCGGTCGGACTGAGGCGCGTGCGACGCATGTGTTCCACGCATAGGAGCCTTCTAGCGCGTGAGCGCACATGGCACATGGGAAAGACGTGCGCAGTGGTTATACCGTCGAGTGTAGGCGCATGGAATATTGTGGCTGCGCATGGAGGAATGCAGCAGCGCGTGGATGAATGGCTGAAAATTCAGGGGGCACGTGGGAGCACGTGCAACATTGGAATTGGCTGAAAAATTCACAGATCCACCGATCTGGGGCTGAAGAACCAATTGTGGTGGTTGTTTGGTTGAAAACAGTAATGGTGGCGGCGCGTGGAAGCGATGGCAGGATTCGGTGGCGGCGCGTGGAGGCCCATGACCTTGGCGTTTTGGCTAATTTTGGTGGATTTGGAATCGTCAGTGGCAGATCTATTGAATGGTGAGAAGATCAAGGTGAGTTACTGAGTGTGGAGGTGCGTGGCTGAGCGGAGAGAAACTTTCGGCGGCACGTGATGGTTCCGATGGCGGCGAAACTTGTACAGATCAACAAATCAAGGCCTCAAAAGCTTGATTCTAGGATTTGTTTTCTAGAAAGTGATGTAGTGAAGGCGGGAAAGCCATCGGCAACGCATGCGAAGAGTGAGAATGTTCGAAACAGTGAGATCATTAGAGGGAATGGTAAGAAACGTCAAGGACGTTTATTGAAGGCCATAAGAAAAGTGGCTCTTATACTATGTTGAAATATGTGCGAAAATATAAAATATTAGAATATAGTAGAAGTAAGAGAGAGAATGAGACACAAGAAATTACTCGTGATTCGGTATTAGACACCTATGTTCATTACTCTGAAAGGCCCTTAGGGCTACATTGTGCTTATTAACTTTATGTTTGTCTACAATACAAGAAAAGTGGCTCTGAAGGCCACAATAAAAGTGGCTCTTATACTATGTTGAAATATGTGCGGAAATATAAAATACTAGAATATAGTAGAAGTAAGAGAGAGAATGAGACACAATAAATTACGGGTGATTCAATGTTAGACACCTATGTTCGCCACTCTAAAAGGCCCTTAGGGCTACATTGTGCTCATTAACTTTATGTTTGTCAACAATACAAAGGTCTCTATTTATAAAATATAGGGTAAATATAAGAATGGTAATCAACCCTAATAGAGAATATTACAATATCACCAAAATATGGAATATACGGAAAATATATTATATTGTCCATATATTCTAACAAGCCTCAGAGAAGTGAAAAAAAAATGGGAAGCATTGGGAATCCTTCTAAACACTAAGGACACATTTGAAACTTTTGAAGCACATAATTATCCGGTAGACTATCCAAGTGTTAATGATAATCATGATCCTCATATTGAAGCTAATGATAATCGTGATCCTCGTATTGAAGCTAAGAAGATAGAAGCTAAGGCTCAACTTATAAATAAGGATAAGAGATAACATCTACAGAACTTTTAATTGTATTCATACTTCACTGGTAGCTTTCATTAAGTGTTATTGTGTAGATCAACTTATTTGTAATTTATTATATATATAGCAATACAAACCACAAGTGTGATATGGTGAACAAGCCTTTTTTACTCAAATATTCTCTTGATTTTTTTAAACTCATAATGGCTATTCATTTAGGAAAATGAATAGAAAAATGTGGAATGGAATAGCTATTCTTATTCTTTGATTTGGTTGTAACAATGAAATAGAACTTGAATTGTAACCAAATTTACTAAAACACCCAATTATACAATTCTAAATTACATTTTTTTTATTACATTCTATTTAATATTAAAACACCCAACGACAAAAATCCAGCCAAAATTGCCAATTGAATCTTGATTCGTTGAGTTGCATTGCCATGGCCTCTACTGCAGACTTGATCCTTCTCGCCAATCCACTACTAGCTCCGGCACTAGAATCCAAGAAATCCAAGATCTGGAAGCAATACAAGCTCTTTCTTAGCTCAATGAGTCTTTGTAATCCAAGAAATCCAAGACCCTGTAACAGATTTATTTGTAAATCTGTAATTCTTGTTGTAAAAGTTTATGATGAATGAATGAATGGTTGATTTTTGATGAGGTATATTGAAAATAGGCATTCAAGGTACTCGGCCTCCTATAGCATTTGAAGTGCTTAGCCTCCTTGTTTACAAAGTAAACTAAATACAACTTCAATGGATATCTACTCTACCCCTAATGGACTGTATTTATAATCTATTTACAACTCAAGCCCAAGCCCTACAATGTTTTACACAGTCAACTCACTCTAATAACAGAAAGCCCACTAACTCACCTAATTGAAATACCCAACCTAATGTCTAATCCAAACCCTTATTATTACATCCCTTACATTCCCCACTCCTTCAAAACACCTTGCCCACAAGGTGTGCAATTGGAAGAGATATGCTAAATTCTACTATAATTGAAGACAAGACTAGCTTAAAAAAAAAAAAAAACCAACAATTCACAAAACATGCCCACTTCTCTGTCATTAGTATTAGAGGTGTTAGATGAGCCCAGCTGCTTGTGAATTCGGCTCGACTCGGCTCGGTTAAACTCGAATCGATCTCGGTTCAAATAATAAATGAGCTGTTTGTGAACACAATAATTTGCTCGAATATTAAACGAAACATACTCGTATAAACTCGACTCGACTTGAATAAAGCTCGTGAGCTCGGCTTGTATAAGTTCAACTCGACTCGTTCGGCTCGAATCGTTAGCTCGCTCGTGTATATATATATATAACACATGTATATACCCAGTCAAATATAAACATACATAGGATTGTATAATTGTAGTGTATAAGTATTAACATACTAAACAGTAAATACTACTCTCTAGTTATAACATTTTAATGATATAATTATATGCTAATAATTAATGTGTAAGTGTATATTAACTCTAGTTATAACTATGATATATAGTACTATGACATATGGTTAAGTTGTTAACTAACATATTTAATAGTTAGTATATAACTATATACAAAAACATAATATATGGCATATCACACATGATTAACTATAGTTATGTACAATACTTATATTATTAATATTAAGTATAGTTAATTAGTTATTGTAATATACTATACTTATTATTTACTCACATTATATATATACTATAGACTCTACTTTCTAATTTTATATAATAACATATTGTTATGTATAGACAAAAGTTATATATTATACTATATAATATGCATTATATAGTTACATATTATATATTTATATTATATTATATATTAATATACTAGTTATTAGTTAATCCTTAATATGCTAGTACTAGTTAAAAATTGTAATATGTTAGATTTATATGTTACTAGTTATTATGTATAATAAGTAGTAAATATGTTACACTTATTTATGTTATTAGTTAATAGTTAATATGTTAGTATGTTACTAGTTAATAATTATAATATGTTAGACTTACATGTTATTAGTTAAATATAAGATTTTAAATTTAACAAAATTAACTATCTCAAATTATAATAATATAATAAAAATATAATAAAAATATAATATGTATTTTGCCAATCATGTTACTTGAAATTATGCCAACTAATTGAATAAATATATGCCCAATAAACTAAATTATTTAATTAATATTTTATATTAATTTTTTTTAGCAATAATTTACAAAAATATAATGTCTAAATTACTAAATTAGAATATAATAAAAGCATCAAACCTACCTAGCATTTTTTTAGTTTTTAATTTTTCATTTAAATTCATAAGCCATCTAAGAAAATAATTTATTTGAAAAAAAATTAGAATCAAATTAAACAAATAATTTTTATCTTATATTGCTTAAAAATTTGAAATAGGAAAATGCCACAACCACGTGTGTGGCTGTGGCTGTGGTTGAAGGAGGGAGAAGATTTCTTCTCCCTCTCTTGCACGAGAATCCACAAACACAAGATGTGTTCAGTAAAAAAAAATGAAAAGAAGAAAAACAAAAGAAGGAAGAAAATGCAAAGAAGAGAGGGAGAGAAAGAGCTCTGCGCTGGCCGCTGTGGGTGGCAGTGTTTGCGCGTTGGCAGCCACCGCGCCGCGTGGTAGCCGTGGGTTGCTGTCTTTGGCCTATTAGAGTGTCGTTGTGCGGTCAATGCGATGGATCCACGGGGTGAGCATGAATCTGAGGGAGGTCGAGTCTAGCTCGAACTTGGCTAAGTTCTTAACAAGCCGAATTTGAACATAGATTCTAAGCTCAGCTCGAGCTCGAGCCGAGTTCAACTTTCCTATAATGTATTCGAGCCGAGTTCGACAACCCAAAACTTGGCTCGGCTCGGCTCGGCTCGAATACAGCCCTGATTAGTATTGCCACTTATGCCAATTTTATTCTCATGTGAAGACACATACTGCCAACACCAACCAAGCTTTACACTAATCAGATCCTTTCCTCTTTAGTCCCTTTCCCTTTATATACCAACAGCCAATCCAGCCCAATCACCAACCCCTTGTAAGAAGTCCACCTCACTCGTGAATAATAAACCAGCCAATCAAAGCTCCAAAAATGAACAGCTTCACTTGTTGATTGTTGATATACTCAACTGTTTGTCTTCCCAAAGCAATCAGCTCATGGTTAAGCAAATGTTTGACTCCACACTTCCAACAAATTGTCTCACTAATATAGAGTAATATATTTCCAAAGCGGCTTGATTCTCTTTGCATCACACTTTGACCAAGGCCTGATTTTATGTTTGGCCACATCTTTTTCCCATACGCATGATAGCTGACCTCTCCACTCAATGAGCTGTCCATGAGCCTAACGCCTATTAACTTTATCTCCATCGCAATACCTTTTCTACTAAACCACCATTTTAGCCAGACTTCCAACATGCAGCCTTACACCTTTCTACCTTCTTTCTTTTCTTCCAGTGCCATATATGCTTAAAGAGGAAAAAATTCTTCAGATCATACTGAGTTCAGTTCTAGAATAGCTTGGCTAACGTAAAGAATATGGATATTCCCTCATTTCGGTTAGCCATCTTCCATGGATCTACTTAAAGCTTATGTACTTTCCGTAAAACCTTATTCACAATCCTAAGCTTCCTTTCTTGAAAATTCTTTCAAGATTTGCGTGTTTTGTTTTCTTGCAACCAAAGAAAGAAGATTGATGCATGCCCCTTTCTGTCCAGCTTTTTATCAAACAACATCTCTGCATCATAATAAGGCCTCTCACTATCTGAATTTTTTTTTTACAAAATCTTGCACCAACACGTCTCTGTTCTTGAATTTTTGCTTTGTCAAGCCGCACTCCTCCCTTAATTTCTTGAATTTTTCATTTTTATCTTCTTTCACTTCTTCTACCTTCTTGACTTGTTTGTTTTCTACTCCTTCACTCTATTCGTCTAACTTATCAGCATAATCTTGACTCACCATTTCTACTTCTTCTAAAACTTGTTCTTGATTCCTTTATAGATTAGTTACCTCACTTCTTGCTTGTTCTGATTGCACTTATTTAGTGAAATTTTCCATACCACCAAAATTGTTGCCACTATTGCCGTGATTGCCACTTTGACCTAGATGATTGACATTCCTGTTATTGACATCAAACATTTCTTGAAGTTGCTTTAACAATTCTGCTTGACTTCCTTTAGAACTTCTTGCAGGTCTGCTCGAGTCACCATTTCTTCTTGCATCTTTGTCATGGTGTTTGTAAGTTGAGCAAATCTTGCATTTTCTACCATTGTAGATCTCGTTTTCAAGAATCTTGGATCGAAAGGCTCTGATACCACTTGTAACAGATTTATTTGACCAATCTGTTTTTTATATTTACAGTGACTCTCAAGAAATTGATTTGTTTTCTTTTTTTTATCACTTTCGATTCCGCTAAATCGTAGGAGCGTCACAAAATGGGCGATAAATTGAAGAAGAATAAAGAAAAGGAAGACAAAAAAGCACATAAATGACATTAAGACTTCATTGTCATCGTTGTCTTCATCGAGCTTCAATGACGACTCCTCCAATAGGAGGCCCCAACACCGACAAAGAAGTGACGATAAAGAGGAGGAGGAAAGAGAAACGAAAAAAGGAGAAAGAGGAAGATAAGAAAATATAGAAGAGCAGGGGATATTTTGGAGGGTATTTATGTAAGTCTCATTTTCAATATAAAGCAATAGTTATTCCTCACCTTTTTTAGAGGAATGACTTTTCCTAAAAAAATGAGGAATAATCATTCCATGGAATAGCTATTTCTAGAAATAATATACTAACCAAACGAATGGAATAGCTGGAATAGCTATTCCATTCCAGCCTCTAATCCTTGTACCAAACGTAACCTAAGTTCAAAGAGACCCACTTGGCAGTGAGGTGTGCACGGGAATTGGCACACCTAGAAATCTTAGATGTAATCCATCTAGACATAAACTGTAAATGAAAAAAGTATGTCTACAATTATAGAAGAACCACTCCACTCAGTAAAACATTTGGCATTGTTAATAGCCAAAATAGTAGTCAAAGAATCTCCTTGCAGCTTAATAGAAGAGAGGCCTTCTATAGAAGCACTTTGAACCACCAGAAGTGATGTTGTAGCCTTTCCTAGATTTACATCCAAAGAATGTAACTTCTTTGTAGTAGTAGAGATGATGTTCCTATCTTGATCACCACGGTTGGTGCTACAGAAAAATTAGAACACATGGCCACATCAAAATTGGCTTTGGTAAAACCTAGTTGAGGGGGCTGTCACTAATCCTGTGATGACTCAATTCATAATTACACATCGTAAATATTTAAAAAAAAAAAAACATAATATAATCATGAACTGAAACAATCGTCATAGGGTGATAGAAACACATCTATCATACATATATCTCACAACGTATCATGAGAATATATCTATTGCATCAGAGTTACATCATATAATCACATATACTATAAACTGAGTGAAAGCATATACTATGAGAGTAAACAACATAAATAGAGCTGACAAAAAAATATTAATGATTAAAGCTTAACATTGTGACATATACAAAAGAATGGCCATAAAAAACGAGTCACATGCGACATGAGCCAATATACATTAATAATGTGTGTGAACACATCATAATGATGTATAAAAGAATAAACTACATCACAAGTCTATACAAAAGATGAAACAACCCACGACATCAATCATAATAACCCAAGTAGTAGGCCACGAGATCCTCATCGACATCCTTAGAACCTGCAATAACAGAATCTATGCAACCATATAGATCATCCATGATAACAAAAGTAAAAAAATAAGAAGAGTCAACAATTCTCAGTGAACAAAGACCAACTGACTTTTTATAATGAACCAAAGAGTTAGTTTACATGAGTTTACAATAACAACCACTAAGGGTTTGGCATTAATTTTTAAAACATAATGCAGCTGATAAAGTAAATATTGTAATCATAAAAGCAACTGAAATATAATAATAGCTAAGTACGTATAAGCATATTCCAATCTTTCGTTTGGAAATGTACACATACGTGCTCATCTATAATATAGTATATAATATAACTTAGCTACACCCATATATAGACATTCCATCTTGTTTTAGCGAAACACAAATATATAAGCATATCTAAACAATAAAACATAAAGTCTCATATGCATCTAGCCGTAGGAATATACATATGTGATGTCTCATTCAACCTCATATGCATACTAATACATCTAGAAATAAAGTCCAACAAATCATCATATGCAACTAGCCGTAACGATATACATATGTACTGTCTCATTTAGCTTCATATACATACTGATATGCCTATAGTAAAGTCCAATAAATCATGTCATAAAATATCACAGAAATCATCCTATAAATTCATCATTATATACATATACTGGGCACACGGACACCAACCCCCGTGGCAAGGTTTATCTGAGCATACAGACATTGACCCCCATGGCAAGGTCCATAAATTATTTTCTGAGCACACAGACACTGACCCCCTGACAAGGTCCATAAAATTTTTTTATCATATGCTGATTTCATGCTTCTCATACTCATGCTCATAAATATCATGTAAATATTTTAGCCATATTTCTTTTCTCAAATACAAATAGCAATAAAACATCATAAAATTCAACATGTCAATATTTTTGCCATAATCATAAGTTCTCAATAATTCATCATAAATCACTTATCAAATATTCATAAATTTCATGAAAATTTCGAAAGCATTAAATCACATGTTATCACAAAATATCATTGGTTCGTTCTTTAACATTCTTATCATTTCTTCTCATTTAAAAATTATTGCTTTTATTTAGAAAATAAAAACATCTATTAAACATTAAAACACAACATTTATAAAATGAGTATCATCTTCAATAAGTATAAATACTTGCAATCCGCTTGACAATCTCAACTATCTTCTAGACTGAATGCTTAAGCAATGTCTGCTGCATAATCACATTGTTAAAACATTAACAATTATAAACTCATACTCTATGCTCAACAACTCATGACACTTGAAAACATAAATATCAATAACTCATAAACAACCCATAGCATCCTAGGATTTCAAAGAATATTCTAACATCCTACATAGTTAACCTATAGAAATACACTAGGGTTAAACACCACAAAATCTCAAAGTACATAACTAGAGAAAATCTAGGGTTTAGACTTTTACCTCAAACCCTTGAAGAATTCGGAGTTCGTGCACCTCGAAACTTTAATCCGATGAACAATGAACACAAACCAACAAGAATCCTTAAAGATTAATAAATATTAAGCCATACATTCAAGAATGTAGCTCAAATGTTGAGAAACTATGATTTCAAGAATTTTTACCTTGAAACGATCTGTAGAAATGACTCTTAAACACCGATAATCTTGATTCCGACATTAAAAATGACAATGGAAACACCTAAAGATCAATACCCAAGGTTTGGGTACAAACCCTAAGTGAGAAAAGAGAGAAAGCCTAAGTCCAATGCGCCTTCGTATTTCAAAAACTCAAGCATGAAATGCATGAAGGGTCTTCATTAACTCATGAGATGCTCACCATCTCCCAGCCTTCTAGATCCCCTCATTTGAACATGAATGATTGGAATATTCTATGGAGCTTTAAACTACAACATAGACACAAGCATCTCCTTTGGATAATTGGATGAAATTCTGTTTTGATTTGGGCTCCCTCTCCGAACATTGGGATATGGGAGTGGGAGCCCAAATCCAATGGTTTGGTTTGGTTTGGTTTGGGTAAAACCAAAAAAAGGTGGATATTGTGGATTTGAAGGGATGATTGGCGATAAAAAATGAAATTGATTAATGCTAGTTTCCATGATCTATCAGATTGATCAATCAAATCCGAGATTGTGAGGGGCAGCAAGGAGGGCAAATTTGGATTGGGGGAAGGTTTGAAACTTTTCAGGGTTGGGATCCAAGGTGAAAGCTAAATGTTGAGATTCCTACCTTATGAAATGGCCTAACAAGCCCCCCTTGGGGAATTAAGACTTCTTTATTCTTATGAATCGCCTTCCACAGCCATGAAGAAGTAGCTTTGGTTGGGGAATTAAGAAAATCACAATTTCTCAGATACTTTCCCTTAAGAGATTGAACTCATAATAAATCTTGGTTGGCTAAGAGCTTACAACCCAATTTGACTAAATAAGCCCTATTTCGTACTTCCATGATCCGAATGCTTAAACCACCCACGGGTTTAGGAGTGCAAATGTTTTTCCAAGAGATGAAAGTGAGATTGTACTTTTTTCTTGGGGAAAACTCCACTAAAATTTTCTCAAGATACCATCCAATTCTTGACATAATTTTTTTTTGGAAAAAAGGTATAAGGACATTGTGTAGGCTGGAAAAGTTGGCCACATATTTGATGAGATTGGTTATGCTTTCTTGGGAAAGTAATTTGGACTTCAAACCTGTGATTCTAGACAAAATTTTGGACTTGATATCCTCAAAGGCAATCTTTTTGCTTTTGTGGAGGAAAAGAGGGATGCCAAGGTATTTTGCCCTAGAAGGAATTTGGCCAAGATTTAAGATTGATTGGATGGAGGTTATGGTAGAAGGATTGTTGTTCTGGCTGAAGAATAAGCCAAATTTGTTAAAATTCACCTTTTGGCCAGAGCAAAGAGAATATGTTACAAGGCAAGGCAGAATGAAGTTAGCTTCGGTGGAATTAGCTTTAGAGAAAATCATCAAATCATCCGCAAAAAGTAAGTGAGAACTTGGGGGGATAAGTTTGGAGATTTTGATGCCATGGAGTAACCCTAGACTTTCCTTTTTCATTATGAGTCATGAAAGAATTTCAAAACCCATTATAAAAAGAAAAGGGGAAAGAGGTATAAGGATATTGCGTAGGCTAGGAAAGTTGGCCACATATTTGATGAGAGTGGTTCTGCTGTCTTGGAAAAGTAATTTGGACTTCCAACCCATGATTATAGACAAAATTTTGGACTTTATATCCTCAAAGGCAATCTTTTTGTTTTTGTGAGGAAAAGAGGGATGCCAAGGTATTTTGCCCTAGAAGTAATTTGGCCAAGATTCAAGATTGATTGGATGGAGATTATGATAGAAGGATTGTTGTTTTTACTGAAGAATAGGGCAAATTTGTTAAAATTCACCTTTTGGCCAGACCAAAGAGAATATGTTACAAGGCAAGACAAAATGGAGTTAGCTTTGGCGGACTTAGCTTTAAAGAAAATCATCAAATCATCTGCAAAAAGTAAGTGAAAACTTGGGGGGATAAGTTCAGAGATTTTGATGTCATGGAGTAACCCTAGACTTTCCTTTTTCTTTATGAGTCTTGAAAGAATTTCATAACCTAATATAAAAAGAAAAGGGGAAAGAGGGTCACCTTGCCTAAGTTCACGCGAAGAACAAAATTTGCCAAAAGGTGATCCATCAAGGAGGATGGATAAAGAAGCAGTGGAGAGGCACTGTTGGATCCAATGGATCCATTTGAGGTGAAACCCTAATAAAGACAAAAATTTTAAAAATGAAAGACCATTCCATAAAATCAAAAGCTTTTTCTATGTCCAACTTGAAGGTCATAAGGCTGCCATTGCCTTTCTTTTGTTTCGTTAAATGAAAAATTTCATAAGCAATAATGTTGTTGTCCTGAATTGATCCACCCTAGATGAAAGAGGGATTTATACCGATTTGCTAAGATCTTAGAAATGATTTTGTAGTTGAAATTTATAAGGCTTATGGGACGAAATTAGTTAACTCTAGAAGGATTATCAACCTTTCATTTGTAAAAAGATTGCATAAATTTGACAACACTAAATTTGACTATGGGCCATTAGGTTTTATAGAAAATCCTAGACATTCCATCCAGCCTTGGAGCTTTGTTGGGTCCTTCCTAATTGGGAAATGGCTTGAAAAATTTCACACTTATCAAGGATTTTACATAACATGGAGTTATCCTTAGCAGGTACCAAAGGGAAAATTAACTCATTCAAATCATCATCTAACACAAGATTAGAAGTAGGAAAAATTTTGCTAAAGTAATCAACAAAATAATTTTCAATCTCATCACGATTACTAAGCCATGAATTATTTTCAGTTGTGAGAAAAAAGATAGAATTGTACCTTCTACGGTTGATTGTTGATGCATGAAAAAACTTTATGTTGAGATCCTTACATGTTAGCCACTGTTCTTTGGATTTCTTCTCTTTTCAACTGCTCTTGAAGAGAATCTTTGTTGCATCAGAAAGAGTGCAAACACAAGTGCAGACTATCGCAAGTAATAAGATTCTCGGTAAGATCGAGGTTGATCCACAGAGAATGGTAGACGCTAAAATAAAATCTCTATTATTATCCATAAAAATAAAATGAGTTGATTGTTGTTTTCCACTAAAAAGTGGAGCAATAAAGAGTTATATAAAATAATATTACATTAACTAAACTAAATTAATTAAGAGTATAGTTGGAGAAAATTAATGGGAAAACACTAATGATTTAAGAATCCACGCACCTAGCATTCTATTACATATTCCTGAAAGATATATTTTTAACTAAATAGGTAGAGAACCAACTCTCCTAATTGGAAGAGAGAACAAAAAAACACTTATAAAAAATAAAGTAAATTGAACATGGGTTGGTTGAAAATTTGATTTCAATAACATGTTACAAGATAAATTAAACATTCAATATATTTTTGAATCATAACAAATCAAACAAAGTAAGTATTTGATAAAACAAAAATCATAATGAATCAAAATACTTTTGTCAACATGAAACTACTCTCAAATTAGAATTTTCCTCAACATTTAAGTATTAATCTATAAAGAATAAATAAAATAATCTCAAGAACACATAATAAAAATATTAGGCTTCCCTCTTAGCCCTAGGTAATGGATTAGCCACTCATAACTATGACTGTGCATGAGATTGATAGAAATCTCAAGGAAAAATTTCTTATCCTTTGAAGAAATGACTTAGATTCATTTGTGAGAAAAGCTTTTTCACATTACTACATATGATCACCAAACGCACTGAGATTTTGACCACAGTAAAGGTCTCACTGCTAAATGCATCAAAGTGACCTCCACTTTATATATGAGTTTACAATCCTCTCAGGATTTATAATCAATAGCATAAGAAGTCTCGGGACTTACATTCATTCCTATTGACAATATTTTTGAGAAAAGACAACTCTCATGGTCTGTTTAGTGCATTACACCTACATATTAACCCAAAGTCTCTAACTTCCCTCGATCAAAATATATCATTATGATTGATATGTAACAGTCATCACAAATAGAATGACCAATTCTCCACCTACACCACACAACATTGGCTTGATTTTGTATTCAAAATTATCTCATCTTCCCTAGCTATCACACGGCCACCTTGAGGAAAAATTGGGAGTTGTCTTCCAAAGCAATCTTGGTAAATGTTCTATGAATGAAGTTGTTTCTTGAATATTCTCGATAAAGCAATTGAATCACTTCTAATACCTCAAAGTATTAAACATGGTTATGTAAGCCTTGTTAAAAGGTAGATTTTTGGATTTTCTAACTCAAATGAACGTTCGAGTAGAGTAGACCAAACATTCGAATGAATAGTCCAACAAACATTCGACCCGTATGCAGGAAAATTCGATCCATGTCATGTAGCACTGTTCATCACTGATCACAGCAGGTTACACGAACATATGTGTATTAGACCGTATCCAAACATTCGATTAAAACCTTAAGACCATTGGTAATAGTACACAAATGTTTGACACACTACCACCAAACGTTAAAACCTTGCCAGAATTGAAAAATAACCCTAATCTTTTTTCCATGCGAATTCCCCTTATAAATACCCCCCCCCCCTCAACTCACCATTTCAGCACATTTACGCCCCTTGCTCAGTGTGAACTCTTAAGTGTGTGAGAGAGTGGTTTGAAAAAGGAGAAGGAGTCCTTAGTCTCCTATTGTGCCTAAGAAGGTAATTATCTTAGCCTAACTCATTCCATTAACGTTTTTAGGTTGCTTTTATACTATTTATTTAGTATTATGCCTTAGAACAGAATCTTAGGTTGGTTTGGTTTAAATATTAGGTTAGCATCGAATTAGTAGCTTAACAATATTGGACATTTTATATTCTGCATAAGCATGTTATTGAGATTATAGACCGTGTTAGAAACCTTGTAAGGACCCTAGGATGTGTTGGAGCATGTTTGGGAGAGGTTTTAGTTCAGGTTGAGTTTCTGCCCAGCACCGAGCGTTCGAGCTTCGCAAGACAAATGTTCAAGGGCATGATCAAACGTTCAAACCTCCCTATCCAAACGTTCAAATGCCAGGCAGTAAGCCTATTTTGATTAGTTTAATAGTTAGAGCTTTTTTTTTTTAGCTTGGGGCATAGGGCTAACTGAAGGTCCTTTCGCAAATTTGAAAGTTAGTGTATACTCGGAAAACCTCTCGATGGAACCGTACGATACTAGTAAGTAAAAACTCATATGAATACTTGTTATTATTTCTCTTCGCATGACAAGATAATTGATAAGTGTTGAATGTTATACATCCAAGTCTCTTAATTCACATATGGTAAATCCTTAGTTTCATTATAATATGATGTTTTGTCTTGTTTTTATGTTTTTCTTTTATTTTGTAGGTTTTTGAAGTAAAGAAGTCAATTCCATCAACTCGGGCTTAAAGCACATTAACTGTTGCAAAGCTACTAAGCATTTAACCTTTGTGCGCTATATTTTGACAATAACTTATAGCTTAAAACTCGGATTAAGGCAAGGTTAAAAGCGTTGGAAAGAAGACTTAGAGGAGGAACAAATCATCAAGCTAAAGCTGAAGTTGATAAAGTGCGCTCGAGTGCCCAAACTGGCAATTGAGCGCCCTTGCACTCGATCCACAATTCCTGGCGCTTGATCCCTATTGGGTTCTGCAGAATGCTGAAGTCAGTTGGCTAGTTTTGGAAAGATGAAATTTTGACTCCAACTCAATTTTGGACTTGTAGGCTGCACGAAATTGATTAGGGTTATTCCTAAACTCTATAAATATTTTCCTAAGTCATTCAAAACAAAAACACAAGCTTGAAGAGAAGAATCAAAATTTTCAAAGAAGGGTTTTTCTTAGTTTTTCTTTATTTTCAGTTTTTCTTTGTTATTTTCTTATGAGGATGATTTTCATCCGAACGATGTGTAGCTAATACTTTAGTTAGGGCTCGATTGAAGCTCTAATCATGTCACTTTAAGGTTTCAATTTACCTTGCTACAATTCATGTTTTGTTGCTTAATTGATTTATCTCGGATTTTTGTTCATTTTTCATATAGGTTATGTATGGGTTTGATCATCTTATTCTTATAACATATGTAGATTGTTATCTAGATCAATTTGGATGAACGAGTCTTAAGCCTAGTAGAGTAACAAAAGAACCNAAAAACACAAGCTTGAAGAGAAGAATCAAAATTTTCAAAGAAGGGTTTTTCTTAGTTTTTCTTTATTTTCAGTTTTTCTTTGTTATTTTCTTATGAGGATGATTTTCATCCGAACGATGTGTAGCTAATACTTTAGTTAGGGCTCGATTGAAGCTCTAATCATGTCACTTTAAGGTTTCAATTTACCTTGCTACAATTCATGTTTTGTTGCTTAATTGATTTATTTCGGATTTTTGTTCATTTTTCATATAGGTTATGTATGGGTTTGATCATCTTATTCTTATAACATATGTAGATTGTTATCTAGATCAATTTGGATGAACGAGTCTTAGGCCTAGTAGAGTAACAAAAGAACCAATTACGGGTTTTTTGGGTAATCAACATAAAAGACTGGAATAGATACCATGTTCTAGGTTTTAGTGTGTTTATCAATTTTTATAGATTTATGCTTTTTCAATGAACAACTTAGTAGATATCATGCTAAATTCCTTGAGAAAGAGAAGAATTATAGTAGATATTATGCCTAATTCGTTGCTTAGAGAAATCAATAGCTTTTGGAATAGATACTATATTCTTAGGCTGACAAACAGTGAGTATCTTGGTATGATTGTAGCATTGTGCATATAGTTTACCTTATTTGAGTATAATTAGCGGTGTATATCAAAACTCTACCCTTTATTCTTATTATTTCAATTTAATATTTGATCTCATCTCATTCAAGATATTTATTTAGGAAATTCTTTTTAAGCATAATTTACACCAATCCTCGTAGGAATGATCTCGTATTTGTCATTTATACTATCGTTTTGATCTTGTGAACTTGTGAGTAAAACGTGCATTTATTTGCCTATTTATTTAGGTGGATATTTACACAACAAGTTTTTGGTGCTGTTGCCGGGAATTGCGTTAAAATTGTGTTTAGAAGTTTTTCCTTTTATTTTATGTATTTTTACTTACATTCAAAAAAATAAAAATTATTCTCATTTGTTCTGATTTCGTTTCTGCAGAATTCAATTTCCGCCTGCAATAAGGGGATCGAGCACCACAGAAGGGGGATCGATCCACAGCTGGGATCGACCGCCCAATACAGGGGATCGAATGCCATTCCAAACAACAGCACTGAAGTTGTTGTCCACTGCAGAATCTGAAATTTTGTCCATGCATGGTCGTCGATCTCAAAATTTAACCATTACCATACAATACAGAGATCGAATGCACTATTCACCAACCTCGAAGACAAAGAAAAGAGTCCAACACAGAAGAAGACTTCGAAGTTGAGGAAGAGATGGCAAAAGTATGTGTAGAAAATCAGCCTGAGCGAAAGCCGATAAAGAGTTCCTTCATTCTACAGAATCTCAATCAACCTTCATGCATTGCTTTCCAGCTGAATTTACAGAGTAATTTTAATTTGTTATCTCACCTACTTAATATGGTTCCACACTATAGACACACCTATGGAGGATCCATATCTACATATTCGGGACTTCTTTGATCTTTACAAAATGCAGAACATTCATGGCTTAAACGCAGAAGGAATTAGGTTAATTCGCTTTCCTTTTTCTTTAAAAGATAATGTTAAGCTTTGGTTAAATTCTTTAGCTGCAGGTTCTATTCACAACTGAGAAAAGTTAGCCACAAAGTTTCTCAAGAAATTCTTTCCAGCCCAAAGGACAAGACAATTGAGGAGAGAGATTCAGACCTTTCAACAAAAAAACAGAGACCTTTTCTTCAAGGCGTGGGAACACTTCAACGAGCTACTTCTCAAATGCCCACATTACAACTTATCTCAAGAAGATCAGGTACAAGCATTCTTTGAGTGTTTAGATAATCCTAATAAAATTATTATAGAGTCAGCTTGTGAAGGCGTGCTGATAGAGAAAAGTAGCGAAGAAACCATAGAGCTTTTTGAGACTTTAAGCAAGAACTCCCAACAATTCTCATCCATAGGGAGACAAGGACTCAAAGGGAAAGGTGTATATGAAGTGAGCGTAAACAACGTAGTTCAAACTCAAATGGCTACTATGAAAAGAAAGATGGACATGCTCGTAAAAGCCATGACTTCTCAGAATATCTCTCTAGTTGCACAAATTGAGATATGTGCCATATATGTCATATGTTCCCATTCCTATTCTCAAGGAACAACTTAGTAGATACGATGCTAAATCCCTTGAGAAAGAGAAGAATTAGAGTAGATATCATGTCTAATTCGTTGTTCGAGGAAATCAATGGCTTTTGGAGTAGATACCATGCCCTTAGGCTGATAAATAGTGAATATTTTGATATGATTGTAGCATTGTACGTATTGTTTACCTTATTTTAGTATGATTATCGGTAGATATCGAAGCCCTACCTTTTATCCTTATTATTTTAATTTAATATTTGATCTCATCTTATTCAAGATATTTATTTAAGAAATTCTTTTGAAGCATAATTTACATCAATCCTTGTGAGAATGATATCATATTTGTCATCTATACTATCGTTTTGATCTTGTATACTTGCAAGTAAAACGTGCATTTATTCGCCTATTTATTTAGGTGAATATTTGCACAATAATAATTTTATGTACCAAACGTGCATGTTTACAACTCTATTTTGTGAAAATGATTGTTGAATAACAAGATAAATAAAATGATGAGTTTGTAAATGCATGCATGTAAAAAACTATGAAAGATTAAATTGCATTGTATGTCATGGTACATCGTCATGTTTGGAAAAACAACCATGGGCTACTATTATATAGGTTGACCCTATGGTCAAAGAGATTTACTTTTATGTTTGGCTTTGAATCCAATGGTTATTTTAAGACCTGCGCACCATTTTTTAGATGAGGTTACGGTTACGGCTTTATTAGTAATGTAAGTCACCTAAGGTCGAACTTGGTTGAATTACTAGTATAAGATGGTATGTTTGTACAATATTTGAGGCACATATATCATACCGATGTCCTCTTGAGTTTGTGCAAACTCAAGCGAAAAATGGTTAAGGCTCTGAGTAGACCATATGGAGCTAAACTATGACATGATTATCTAATTACAGCTTATATTATATCTATACTGCATTCATGATGTTATTGCCAAATGATGAATTGTCATTTTACATTATTGCATGTGATTTATAGACATATGAGTTTACCATAAATGATAATTTGTACATCATGTTTATTTTTATTCACTAAGTCATGAACTTATGTTTGTATCTTTTTCACTTGTAAAACATGTACTATTTTATAGATAGTTTAGTTGATGGCAGGACCCTCGAGGAGTTTTGTCCAACTGGAAGGCATTATCAGAATAATTTTTGAGGAGTTAGATCTTGAGTAGTTGATTGGCATATGGAGAGGTGGAGGAGACACCCGTCGTGACATGATCGAGATCCTTTATATGCTTTACCTTTTGAAGTATAGGCTTTGAGAATTTATGTGAATCATGACTCTTAGACTTGGTTTGTAATATTTGTAATCTTTTGAGGACTGATCTTTGATTGTACATTTGAAGACTTATTATCTATGTCATGATGCTTTTAGGCTTACTCTGGTATTTTTTTTTTATGATTGTGGGTTTAAATTATTAGCTATCTCTATATGTAAGTGAAAAGTCTTCCGCTGCAGACTTTTTTTGGAGAGTGTGAAATCTTTGAGTCTTATTCTTGTGGGTTAAGGTTAGGAGACGAACCGTTAAGTCATTTACCAATTAAATGATTTTGTCGGACCATTACATTACTTTCATTGTGTCGAGTTCAAGAACTCTCATGATATGGTTTGAATGTGAGCTTTAAAGAAAATATCATATGATTCAAGTTGCCTTGTCTTCTTACTATTTTGATTGCATTCTTTTACCGTTTATAAGTTGTTTTTGGACCCGATAAGTTTAAAAGATTGGAAATATGAGATATATGTGACATATACTACTATTTTACATATTGTCATTACTTTTTAGTCCTTGTGGTATATCTTAATACCTAAAAATTCATGTTTAAACAAACGAATTTGGCTGTTTAAATATTAATCTTGGTATTTAGACTATTATAAGTTGATCGTCTTTACATTTATTGTCCTTACGATTTATCTTTACATTTGGATTTACGTTTAACCATTGTAACCTCTTACTTGCATGTTTAACCATTGATTTTGATGTTTAGACAATTGTGAGTTGATCGTCATTACATTTATAGTCTTTGTGATATGTTCTTACTTTGAGGTTCATGTTTAAACGTTATGTCACCAAAAGACTTTAGCTTACTTCGGCGTTTAAACATTTACCTTGGTATTGTATTTTTATAAGTGATTGTCTTTACTTATTAATTATTATATAAAAATGAAGTGATGGATAATAATAAATATAAAAAGCAAGTGGTCCAAAACAAACGTATTATTCTGAAGAGGAACTAATATATGTGTTATGTTTTTTTTTTTTTTTTTCTAATAATATATGTGTTATGTTGTTTGTATGTGTGTATGTATATGTATATATAGTTGAGAATCCAGTCCAAAAATAGTAAGTATGGAAGTACTTACTAAGAAATGACAATGTATTTCATTACTATAATGATTGTTGTTTTATTCATTATCTGCTTTGAATATATGCGCATAAATGAACTAATACATATTGTGTCTTAACGAACTACAAGAGCAGAGAAGATATAGCTATCAATAGGACTGGGTAGTAACAGTTATCAGTCTAAAGACTATTAATAAATAATCAAGCTAGGGAGCAACAACTACCAGTGGACTGGGGAGTAATGGCTACTTGTTCAAAAAACCTTTAAAATTTATATGGTGGAAAGTAACGACTTCTAAATCTAATATGCTAAAACGAGCTGATATTTAGCCTTAGTATGAGAGGTGTGATAAATAAAACTTTACTAAAATTAAATGGTCACTACGTTGCATATGCACACATTTATAATCACATGATTGTTAGTTTATTGCTCTAATAAACTAACAATATTTTATACTATGAAAACATAAGAATCACTTGTTTGTCTATGTAAATATAAGGGAAAAATGCAAAATTGGTTCCTGTAGTTGGCCTAAATTATAGATCACTCCCTGTGATATAAGAAAAAACTCAGAGGTCCTTGTGGTTGGCCAAAATAACAAATTACCGTTAAGCAAATTTTTATCAGCATTTTTAACAGAACCGTTAGTCTGCTACATCAGTCATTTTAACAATAGCGTGCCACCCTATTAATTTGTCATGACAGACTAATGGTTCTCTAAAATGATTGACGAAAATTTGCTTCAGAGAGTGATTTGTTATTTTAGCCAATCACATAGACCTCTAAGTTTTTTCTTATACCACATGGAGTGATTTGTAATTTAAACCAACTATAGGGACCAATTTTGCATTTTTCCTAAATATAATAATGTTATATTTACATAGACCTTGATGCAAGGAAGAGGGTTGAAGGCGATGGTCCTTTTGCTAACTTTGATGGTTATTAGATCATCTGTCGTGTTTGTGATACTATCTCTTGAGGAGCTAGCTTAGTTATTTTAAGTTTTTTAAGTTTTGTTTTGGTAGGTGACCGTGTAATATGAAATTAAGTTAGTTTATGTTTAGTATTGTTTAAACTATGTAAACTTTGGTGCCGCTTGTGATACTCTCTTTTATTAAGTTAATCTAATATAAATTATAAGTAACTTAAACCAAGTTAATATTATCTTTGAGGCGTTTTAGTCACCTCTGTTTGGTTATGTAAAGAATTTCTAGTGTTTAAAAAGAACAAAAAAAAAAAAAAAGTATTCCGCTGCGAGATTGTATCTCTGATGTCATAACATCATGTAGATGTTGAAAACTACAGTAACCCCACCGCTTACACTTAGCCCGTGAAATTGCTGGATCTGCGTAAGAAAGAAAAGGATCAGAGAGGGCTTTACTGGCTCTGGCCAGTAAAGTCATCCGATGCAAAAGTTAGGGGAAATGCTTTAGTGAGAGATAAGGTAAGAGAAAAGGTAAGTAGGTATAGGATGGATACCTTGGGACTTATATGAGGGAAGAGGGGAAGGGGAAACGTACTGAGAATCGCTATCGTCCTGTGAGCGTCTCTCCCTTTTTCTAACTGCTGTGGACCGTTATGGGGGGAGGGATGTTTCCGTTGCCCAGATCAGACTTTTAAGTGGTGAACGTGTCTTTTGGGCTTTCATATATCTAGAAGGATCCAGGAGAGTTCAGGAGGAGGGCTGGGTACTCGGATTGGGCCGACCGGGGCCTTACTGTTCTCTAGGGCCAGGGAGGGAGAAAGGTACTGGCGGCGTTACATGGGCTTGGTCTGGGCCGGGTCCTTACTGTTCATGAGGGCTATTATATAAGGGCCGACCGGTACTGTTCACAGCAACTGGGCCGTGGGCCGTTTGTTCGTAGTATTATCAGGCCCTACACATCACATGGAAGTTCTAAGTTTCTACTTTACGATTCTATAGAATAGAATTGGGGCGTCATAGTGAGTGTGTATGGCTTGAGCAATCTTTGATTGGCTGCTGGGGACTGCACTTTGAGAATGGTGCACTCGGGTCTTGATTGAGTCATGTGGCTCATGATCCTGTAAGCCCTTCTCACAATCTAGTCGTAGGCTACGGCATGGTGAGCCTTTGGCTCATGGACCGCCGACTTTCTTAGGTATTTTCGACGGGGGCTCGCAGGCTTGCTGACACGTTTCTTCTGGACTTTAATGATGGGCCAGTGGGCATTAGGACCATTGGCCTATAAGCCGTTGGCTTTTTGACTTCTAGTGGATGTCTCCTAAAAGAACTGTCGTAATTGGGGAGTTGTGCTAGGCGTCCATCACGGACGGACGCCTAGCGTCTGTTTTAGGTGAAATTAAAAAAAAAAAAAAAATCATCTTTTTTTATTAAAAAACAGCTTCAAACTTATCAAATTTTCATTTTATTTTTTTCTAAGATTATGAAATGGGATGAAATAAGTCTAAACCTGTTTTTTGTGAAAAAATAATAAAAAATATTTTTTTGACAAAAAATAGGTTCATACTTATTTCATCCCCATTTCATAACCTTAGAGAAAAATAAAACAGAAATTAAGTTTAATCATGTTTTTTAGTAAAAAAAATATTTTTTTTTTATTTTTTTTAATACAAACGGACGATGGGACGCCTAGCTCTACTCGTAATTGGGCTCTCTAGTTGTAAATAGAAGGGAATCAAAATACTCTTCAACAAAGAAAAACAGAAAAGAATAAAGAATAAGAATAATTAAAAAAAAAAAAAGTTCACAACAAAAAAGTAATAATAAATAACAAACCTCCACCCGCAAGAAAAGAAAAAAGTAAAAATGCTCAGCCGTCGATCGAATCAGCAGCAATCACAAACCAAGAACGCTTTACGGCTTTAGTCCCAAAATTTCCCTCACACGAATCGAGGCAAAAATAATCGATCTCTCTGGATTCTGGAACCATCTTGACCCTTTGATCGAACCATCCCTTTCTCGTCACTCTAAAACCCTTTTGGAACACTCTAGAAGAAGAGAGAGAAACCCCAAGCTCTCTCTTTCTCTTCACGCCTTAAAAGCCCCATTTCCAAGTCTCACTCGCACTCTGTATCTACTTTTCTCTCTCGCTCTAGAATCGTCGATTTTCGTTCGTGCGTGGGAAAATGGAGGATGATTTCGACTTGCCGCCGCCGGAAGGGATGATGAACGACGACTTGGATCTGCCGGACGAGGGCCCCATTCTCAAGGTCGGTGAGGAGAAGGAGATCGGCAAGCAGGGCTTAAAGAAGAAGCTTCTCAAGGAAGGCCAGGGCTGGGACACTCCTGAGAGTGGCGACGAGGTCGAAGGTACTCTTCACGCTCTTTTTTCCATTATATCTTTCGCTCTTCTTTTGCCTTTTGTTCTCTGTATGTTGAAATTCTTCTTTTCAGTTCATTACACCGGCACTCTTCTCGATGGGACCAAGTTCGATTCCAGCCGTGATAGGGGGACGCCGTTCAAGTTCACGCTCGGCCAAGGTGAGCCTTTTGTTTTCCGCTTTCTGAATTTGAATTTTTAGGCTAATATGTGATTGATTTATTACATGTTGTTGGGGTCTTTATAACTGTTTCACATTGTTTCCTTGCTAAGATGGGTTTTGTTTAGTATTTGATGAGGTATCTTTTTTTGATAAGTAGTATTTGATGAGATATATTTATTATTGTTATCTGGAAATACTTGCGTAAATTCTATATGCAATGAACTTAAAATGAGATGCAAATCCCATTTTTCGTGTTGTGAAAATTCGGTTTATGGAAAGTCGATGTAGTGTTGTGGCTCAGTACCAGTGAGCCATTGATTGGAACTAGTATGCATCAATTGCGAGGTTAAGGTAAGTCCATAAAATATGATGAGAGGATCACTTTGAGGGCGTGGGAAGTTTTAGTGCCCGCAAGTGATAGCTGTTGTGAACCCATGAAAGATTCAGCCCTAATTGCATTCGGAGTAGATGGAGTTCAAGGGGAAATGTGTATGCTTCGAGGCATGTTGCTATCATGCTTTCACAGAGTTCCCTTATAATTAATTTCCAACACAATTAACTTGTATCTGATGGGAATTAAATTTGACATACAGACATTGCGCTTTGCATTTCCCCTTTCTAATCTCAGTTGTATCCTATAAATTTGTTTACTTCCCTTAGTACCTTAAATATCTCTAGTGTTGCTAATTTTTTGGTTACTGAGCATTTACCTTTCTGTGAATGAGTGTACGTACCAGGAGCTATATCCTTTCTTATCTCTC
The DNA here is from genome assembly GCA_900184695.1 of Betula pendula. Lineage (NCBI taxonomy): Eukaryota > Viridiplantae > Streptophyta > Magnoliopsida > Fagales > Betulaceae > Betula > Betula pendula. The sequence continues at coordinate 118,971 of FXXK01000057.1, forward strand.
GTCTTGGTCTTTCGCTCTGGTTTGCTCCCACTTTGAAGCAAACTAATTTTTAGAATACTTTTGATTTTCTGTACAGCTTACTTGATTGCTGCCTAGGAAGATTGGCCTTTGTTTGATTCTTACAAGATGTCATAAAGTTAGTTGCTTGTTGAAGATGAGAGATTTAAGGTGAAGTGATACTTGTTTGACATACCTTGTTGATGTGGTTGCAGGACAAGTAATTAAAGGATGGGACCAGGGTATCAAAACTATGAAGAAAGAAGAAAATGCACTTTTCACCATTCCTCCTGAGCTAGCTTATGGTGAATCTGGCTCTCCTCCAACCATTCCTCCAAGTGCCACTTTGCAATTTGATGTTGAGTTGCTGTCATGGACTAGTGTTAAGGACATATGTAAGGATGGTGGAATATTTAAGAAGATTCTAAAGGAAGGAGAGAAGTGGGAGAATCCAAAGGACCTTGATGAAGTGTTTGGTATGTAACATGCTTTTCCAGTGTTTATATGCTTGTTTTTTTAGAAACTATTCTATTGTTTTGTGCTTTGAATGATATTGTTGTAACTGATAATCCCTTGTTTATGTGATTGCAGTTAAGTATGAAGCTTGCCTTGAGGATGGAACACTCATTGCAAAATCGGACGGAGTAGAATTCACTGTTAAAGAAGGTATGTTCTTTGTATTTTATGAAACAATGATACCTCAGGTTGGATGTTGGCTTTACCTATTTAATGCAATCTTCTTTTGAACAGGTCATTTCTGCCCTGCGTTGTCCAAGGCTGTTAAAACAATGAAACAAGGGGAAAAGGTGCTTCTCACAGTGAAGCCACAATGTAAGTTGTATTTTTCTTGAAGTCTGCTCGTTTGGAGCCAAGTGTTTTAATTGCAATTTTTCTTATTTTATTGGCTTCTGGTTGCAGATGCATTCGGGGAAAAGGGTAAGTCAGCTTCTGGTGATGAAGGTGCAGTACCACCAAATGCAACACTACAGATAACGCTGGAGTTGGTATCATGGAAAACTGTATCAGAAGTTACTGATGACAAGAAGGTTATTAAGAAGATCTTGAAAGAAGGAGAGGGTTACGATCGGCCAAGTGAAGGAGCTGTTGTCAGATGTTAGTGTTAGATCCTTTTTTTAGAAATAAGAATGTAATTTTCCCTACGATAGTCTGTCCAGTTCCTGACAAGTTCCTTTATTTGCACTGGCAGTGAAATTGATTGGTAAACTGCAAGATGGTACAGTATTTTTGAAGAAAGGTCATGATGATGGAGACGAGCTGTTTGAGTTCAAGACAGATGAGGGTAAGTACTGGAGTAACCCTTTGTTGGTCATCAGTTTCGTTTGCTTTAGCTGTGTGTTGACTGACTTGTGGGGACTGAATTTGTCGGTCAGAGCAAGTTATTGATGGGCTTGATAGAGCTGTGATAACAATGAAGAAGGGTGAGGTAGCACTGTTGACTATTGCACCGGAGTATGCTTTTGGCTCCTCTGAGTCCCAGCAGGAGTTGTCTGTGGTTCCTCCTAACTCCACTGTGTCCTATGAGGCTGAGCTGGTATCTTTTGACAAGGTTAGTTCATAGCGTGGGCCTCTATTTAGTTGTATAGATATTCTGATTGGTTCAATTATGTTTTTGGGTCTTTAATTCAGATTTATTCTAATGGTTTCTTTCAGGAGAAGGAATCATGGGATATGAACACTGAGGAGAAAATTGAAGCTGCTATTAAAAAGAAGGAAGAAGGAAATGCATTGTTCAAGGCTGGTAAATATGCAAGGGCTTCCAAGAGATATGAGAAGGTATATGGGGTAGATAAAATGTGGAACGTGTCAAAGGACCCCAAGCAATTTACTCGCGTCAATGTTCTTTTTCGTGTTATGCCCGTTACTGAGATTATCTTTCATTTGTGTAGGCTGTGAAGTACATTGAATACGATACTTCCTTTGGTGAGGAGGAGAAAAAGCAGGCCAAGGCAGTGAAGGTTGCTTGCAATCTGAACAATGCAGCTTGCAAGTTGAAGTTAAAAGAATACAAGCAGGCTGAAAAATTATGCACCAAGGTTAATAGATTTTGGTTCAATGTTTTGTGGCTATTTGTGGCTTGTCTTTTAGGCTATATACGTTTATGATTTGTTTGCTTGTGAATACGCAGGTGTTGGAGCTTGAGAGTAGAAATGTTAAGGCTCTTTACAGAAGGGGTCAGGCATATATTCAGCTAGCTGACTTGGATTTAGCTGAGTTTGATATCAAGAAAGCTCTTGAAATCGACCCTAACAATAGGTATATGCAATCTCTTGACTAGTTAGTTTATAGCCCTTCCTGAAATAGCAAAAATTCTTAATATGAATAGGGTCTCATTCGAAGGTTGATTCCTTGTACATAATAACTAAAGACTAAGATACAAAACCAGGGAGCAAAATTGATATGAAGTTCAGTTTATCTGGCTAATATGTTGCTTTTGTTATGTTGAAACAGGGATGTGAAGCTCGAGTACAAGACCTTGAAGGAGAAGGTCAAGGAATTTAATAAGAAGCAGGCCATGTTTTATGGCAACATGTTTGCCAAGCTGAATAAGGTGGAGTCTCATGAATCAAAAGTAAGTAAATTCTACCCTGCCTGAGACTAACTGCGATGAGTATTTTGCAATTAGTTATGCTACTTAAATATGACTTGTCTCTGAAATGCAGAAAGCAGAAGCTTAGGAAGCTGAGCCTATGAATATACACTGCAAGGCATAAGCGGATTGCAACAACATCGATTTTAACTTCCGTGAAAATAAGAGTAAATGCCTAATTTTCAGGGTCTGCTACTCTGTTTTCCTTTGATTTGTAGGACTTGTTTTTCTCTTGGCATGGAGAAAGTTCAAATGCATTTTCTCTGCTGGGGATTATTGACATAATGCTTTGTTTGTGAACTCTTACCAACAGAAGAAATTTGTGAACAATAAATGTTTTTACTTATGACGGCTTTGATGTCTTCTTATTATCTGGTAGGGTCATAATCTTTTGTATTTCTTCTCTCCAACCACTAGAGTTTCTCGTTTTCTGAATCTGTAGAAGACCTATTGTCCATCTTGGTGGTGAGTATTGCAGTTATTTAGGGCCAGTAGATAATCAGCACCCTGATCTACCCATGTCTTATTTTGTGTCTCTCATAGAGAAGCCAGGCTGTGGATGCTGTGGTCTACTTAAGAAGAAAGAGTCATGATTGGCATAAGTCATGAACAGTCATTTAGCTTGGGCAGGAACGAGGGTAAAAAAAAACCAAAAAAAAATTATTGTTTACGGGCTCATAAACAGTAAAAATTACTATTCATATGTCTGGATTGAAATAATATTTATTTAGTCCAGGCTTATTTCTATCTTTAGAAATTACTCATGAACCCCATTTTAATAGAAACCCATCTTGTGAATGATCTGAAAAGAAAAGAGATTTGACAGTTGTCTAGTCACACGGCTTCCGAACAGGGCTGAAAACTTGGTCTTTTCCTTGTATTTGTAACCCAAAGCACCCACTTGGGTTACGTTTGGTGGGGAGGATAACTATTGCATTTTTTTAACTATTTTATTAAGAAAATAAATAATTTTCATTAAAAATGGAAATAGGAATGACTTTCAAAATGAGTATGTTTATTATAAAACTATTTTATTTTATCACCTTTTATTTTAATAAAAATTGTTAATGGAATAGCTTAATTTGACAATAAAATTTTTTTAATGGACAATGAAAATGATTATTTAAAGTCTTAGAGTCTTATAATATATTTTAACATGGACATAAATTTTTTACAAATTGGTCTGTAAAAAATTTTTACAAATCAGTCTCTAAAAGTGATGTGTCTTTTAAGTATGTAAAAAACACATAATTTTTTATTAATGCTATTAAAAAAATATATGAGCAATACATGTTATTAAAAAAATATGTGTTTTTTACATGTTAAGGACATATGTCACTTTTAAAGGCTGATTTGTAGGAGTTTTCTACAAATCAGTTTCTTTTACAATTTTTTTCGAACTTTTTTTTATTTTTAATAATTTTTTTTTAGTAGAATAGTTCTCCTACATACCCTTAATGTGTCTAATTAGTTTTCTGAGTTTTACGTCTATCCCCTCATTCTCATTTATACAAGTATGGTGCTGCCGTCATTTACCTTTTGGGTGTTTGTAAGGCTCGTAGGATGTCAAAGCCCATGCGTTCAAGTAGGTGATATCTCCAAACAACCTGAAATTAGATGATTTTTGAATTGAGATATCTCCATTTCATAGTCGGCAGGATTTAAAGTTTATGCATTTAACGGTGTATATATAGTATTTTTTAGAACATTTAATTAATGTAAAATCATTTGCAAAATTGTAATATGCATCGATTTTAAATCCTGATCATGAAATAAGAAGAGATCATGTGAAGTTATTAATTTTTCTTTTTTCAAAGTTGTATGAGATTATGTAGGTAGAATCTTGGGGCGTGTAGGGGGTAGGTTAAAAAAAAAAGAGGGCCCAATTTCACTTAGCCTCTTTGAACTTCTATCATTTTTGTAGTTACTCTCAAAAGTTAAAAAGCTCTAAATTTATTATACCAAACTTTCAATTTTTTGTAAGGGTTAAATAGCTTTCACCCCATTGTGGTATATCGACTTTATTTTTAGTCAATTTGGTTTCACTTTGTATCATAGATGGTACCTCAATCTTGGTTAAAAACGAAAATAGCATTCCGGTCCATCTTTTGTCCAAATATTTTAATACTGACACATGGCTATGCCTTATTAAAAATTAAAATAGAAAATTAATATATTATAATATTATAATATTAAAAAAACTTTAAAAAGAAAAAAAAAAGGATGGGTGGCTCGAGCCACTTCTTTGGGCAAATGAAGGTGGCCAAACCATCCCCATGGAGGAAAAAGAGGGTGGTTGAAACCACCCCCAAAAGCCTTGGGAGTGACTTGGGCACCTTTGTACAAGTCGAATATTTAAAATAAATAAATACATATAAAATACCGACTTATTTAAAATTTTTGAGCACTTCTTACAGACTCACTCACTTTGTAAATAAGTCTTAAGAGATTTAGTTGTAATCCATCAAAATGAATTAAATAAACAGTTAATCTATGAATTAAGACAAAAATACCACATCAATTATCAGGGTTAATTGGATATGACTACCTAAACATCTATTAGAGTGAAAGAAATGCGGAATTTAAAATAAAATACAGTGATTTAGCTACTAAATCACATATTAGGCGTCTAGAAATGATAAGGACTATCCATGGGTTCATTCATCGCTCAAAGAGCCACAAACTCACACATAGTGCCCATTGAGGCATTTTATAACACTCTAACATGCTATATGAATCAAGCACGTGGGTGTTATGGGTAACTCTCAAAACATTCATACATATTTATTTGTTTCAAATATATCATTTTACGACAACCCAATAAGTATAAGCATGCATTTGAGCAAAAATTATGAAATGTAGAGAAAAGTTTGGAGTTAGGCATAGGGGGTAGAAAATTTTAACTTTCAAGACTCAATATGTGCAATATGATGTATGGAAATGATGTCGTAGGCTACCAATAACATATCCAAACAAACAATTTCAAGACCCCAATCATCAATCATCAAGAATTTAACAAAAATGTTAAAACTCTAGTTTTTTCCCATACACAATGCTAACAAATCTAAGAGGAATTAATGTGGTAAAAACACACTTCTACGCTATATGGGTGTTGGGTAACCTTCCTATGATCTTCCAAGTCCAACTTGAGAGGTTTGAGAAATTTTGGAGTGGTAGGATAGTGAAGGAGAAAAGTATGAAGGTTTTGGAGAAAATTGGGGGAAAGGATGGATTTTTCCTCTTAAAAACGTGGGAGGATAGATCCTCTAAGCTGGAGGATCGATCCTATAGCTGTATATATATTTTTCAAAACTAGGAACCAAGTTTGGAAATCATTTTCCTTCAGAATCCTTGCCACGATGTTTAAAAATAATTATCATTTAATCAAACATGGTGTTGAGTTATAAAACAACTTTTATAATATCAAAAATCCACAAAACTCTAAATCGAAATTTCAAAACTTTAGAATTATCAAATTCATCATTAAACTATGGAACTATATGTGAATCTAAATCTCCACGCACTTATTACCAACTAGGGGTTTCTACTTATTCTTGCATTCTAACGCCGTTTCTAAAATACTCATCTAACCTTTAAAGCTTGTTCGACTCCTCCTCAACTGAATCCTTCGAAAGATCTTCCTCTTCCTTAACCATCGCAGCATACTCCGCCTCGATCCATGCAAGAAATGCAACTTTCTAGTGACGTGTACCTTTCAGCACTAGACTTGGACGCTTCCTTCTTCGCAATGTTATGGTAAACTTGTGCACGATGCAACCCTTGGTGGTGGTTGACTCTTTACTTGAATCTCTAGTCTTGCTCGTAGTGCTTGGTTCACCTATTGGTGGAAAATCTTGAATTGTTGACACCGAACCATTACGTTTCCACTGAATCTTCGATTACTTGTACTTCGAAGCCATCCGTCTGCAGTGATACAATACGTTAGTGACATAAACGCTCTTACTAGTCCTATCACTCAACATGATGCCTAACCATAGGCTTATACTTAGCCTGCACCTCAACCTAGTAAACTCAGCCTATTACTCACTTACCCTACCGAAGATCACAACCTATGCTCAGATCACTTCTAGGGTTTTAGAGCTAATTGTCTTGAGACCACTTAACTTAGCATTACTATTGTGATGCCCTTGTGACACAGTCTAAAGAACTATGGTGTCAAGACCATTGCTCTGATACCAACTATAACGTCTTGGATATTTTAAACAAATAAATAAATATAAAAATACCGACTTATTTAAAATTTTTAAACGCTTCTCATAAACTCACTTACTTTCATAAATAAGTCCCAAGGGATCTAACTATAATCCACCAAAATTAATTAATCAATATATCTATAAATAAAATTAGAAATATTCACGTCAATTATTAGGGAGTTAATTGGATAAGACTACTCTAAACATTTTATCAAAGTGAAAGAAATGCAGAATTGAAAATAAATACAATGATATGGCTACTATACAAACTTTATACATCTCTAAGCGTAGTTACTACAAAAATCTCTCTAACAAAACAACAAGAAACATAAGTCTAGCCATCTACAAGAACTCCTCGTTTATCCTCAAGCCTGAAGAACGAGTCTAGCCTGCCAACTCTACTGAAAGCCTACTACGTCTAAAGGACAAATAAATATCTAACATGTGGAAAACAACAACTGGGTAATTCCACGGCTTAATAAATAAGATACCTTGGAACCGAACTGTCACACCTCCAAGATAAGGGAAGTATGAGTGGTGTGACATTGAAGCATGCATGTAACAAACAACTTAATTAAAAGTAAAACCTAAAGACTAAGCCAAAAGAGTGATATTAAAACATATTCTTATTATTAAACAAAGATATATTAAACAAGTTCACATAGCCAGGATTCCAACTACACACAAAACAAAATACATAAAAGAAACTGGTAAGCCCTATACATAGTAACTACACAAGGAAGGTTATAACATTTTTCAAAATTGGGCTCATTGTTTTGCAGAGCTAAAAAAGTTGCACAATCTCCATAGTAAAAGCTGTACAACTAAACAAAAAGAGGGATCCTTATGTCTAGCTATTCTAGTCTAAAATACAATAAGTCCGCCTATAATAGTCAAAAGGACAATAAATAGGATTGTCAATTATTACAATCCCAATTAGTAAGCCCCCTTTCATGATGATGATAAAAAATGCCATCTAAAAATAATTTTAAAGAAAATGAGTGAGTTTTACAACTCAATAAGTAAACATCATAAAAGAAGTAATATAAAAGGATCATGTGCTATAAACATGTTGTAAAATTTTATATAACTAATCATAGAGAATTAATCTATATAAGCTTTCATAAGTAAAGCTAAAATCATGAAATAGAAGCATGAGAATATCTGAATTAGTTAAATAATAAATAAGAGAAAAATTTAAAATTTGCACATGTTTCTTTCCACTTTCATGAATATGGTATCTAGTATAATATGTTCACCCCATGAGCTATAACCGCATATTTGATCCATGAACGGTGCATATTGACTTATCCTGACGGATTAGCATGAGCTCAACTTGTGGCCGCAGGAGAGCTGCCGTAGTGGACACTTTCCTAGGTAAAAACCACCAGACTAATAGATTACACGTGTTATGTATAGATTACACGTGTTATGTACAGTCATATGATCTAGTATTGATCGTATTCATGTCATGATGGTGTCGCGGGGTATAACATGGTGCATACATATATAAAAATCATAGCACATGAAATTTTCATAGGAAACATAACTTGAGACATCATAACCATGGCATGTGAAATCTCATGTAAATCTTGCTTAATAATTCATATACATGTGTATAAAATATGGAAGGAATGCAATTAATAAGGAATGACAAAGCTTATAAAAAAAATCCCTAACTTTGTTTTAAAAATAAAAATATTTATGTGCCAGGAGTTTTTAAGTGTTCACTTATATGAGTTTTTTGATGATTGTTGAAGTTCCTTTCCTACAATTTATTATATAAACTTGTTTAGAAAGATGTCTTTCTAATAAAAGAATTCTTTCATGTAATTTCAATTATAAAGTATATAGATAAATCAACTACTATTTAATACTATTAATCAACATACAAGTCTTTTCAACCCAAATAATTTCTACTTAACTTAAAACATCATGCTTCACCTTCACTTATAAAAATAAATCTAAAGAAAACTTATTCTAGTCTATGTCTCATAGAATCTCATGTACTAAAAAATATATTCAGTTTACTTCCACAATATTTTGAGCCATCACATAACTTCTCTAACTTTTCACATCATTTGATATACTATAAAAGGCTAAACATAAATCATATCTCAAAAGAATCCTTTAACCACCTTAACTCTCCTAATGAGATGACAACCCATATGAAAATCATAAATCTGCCAAGGAGTGCTTTTAACTATAAATTCATTTCCACAATCTATCTTATTATGCTTTTATAATCTAAACTCCAACCAAACAGTAATTTAACTTATTTAAAACAAAAACATATAGATAATAAAAATCTATTACTCATTCATAAATATACGAGAAGCTTAGATGCAAATCCATCATATGTTAAACCTTATCGAGAATCAAGATATCAAGTTTCTCATTTATAACTTCACATGACAGCAAGTGAATTATTCAATATTCTCCATCCTACAACATAAGTATCAACCTCTTATATCCAAAAAGCAAGCTATTCAAAAATAATCACATGTATACAAACTTTAAATCACAATACTCTTAGCAACCTATAAAGAATGTTTTAAACCTTAATAGATCACTACAATAGTCAAAGAGTACCCAATGAGTTCATAACTTCATGAATTAGTAAATTTTACATTAGAATAGCTTACAAATATAATTTTCCAGCAAGTACTAAAAATTACAATAAGCTACCTATCTTTCATAAATATGAACAATTAATCATTTCTAACTTTCCATGTTCTTCCTTTATACTCCAAAAATTCTAGCAACTATCATCCCAAAAATTCAATACACCGAAACACAAGCAAACCCAACAGAAATTTAAACTTCTACTTTGTTATTTCTTTAAAAAAATTTCAATAGAACCTAATCCTCAAGCTTTGTTCAATTCTTTCTCAATAAACCGTAAATCATTCAAAAACATCACTGTAATTCTTTACCTAAATCAATTAACCAACTAATTTCTATCACTAAGAAACCCATAAAATATCAAGGAAAACACTCAATCGACTAATAGAAATCAATTTCTGTCATTTAATTGCAAAAAAAAAAAAAAGTCTCAAATAATGGGCATCTCAAGAATTTCAAAGAAAATTCAAAACTCACAATCATCTGACAAATACAACATTAAAACTCTAAATTTCTATATGTAATCAAAACAGCCCATTATTCCTCAAATTTTGGTCATTCGGCTAACGCACCATACTCCACAAAATACATTCACATAAGATCAAACCAAAATTCCAAAACTAATGGGTAGTTCAACAAAAATAGAGAATTAACTACCCACTCAAGGATTCCATCTAAAAAAAATGAAAATAACAACTTAGAAGAGAAATTTATAGAGAGAGAGAGAGAGAGAGAGAGAGAGAGAGAGAGAGAGAGAGAGAGAATGAGAAAACTTAATACCTTATTATGCTGGCTGATTTGATTTTGTACAAGAGGAAGAAGAGGAAAGACATGTAAGTGAATGAGAGAAAAGAAAAAAAAAATGAAAGAAGAAGAGAAGCTCTACATCGGCCATGGAGATAAGCAAAGAAAATGGGGGGGAAAAAAAAGGATAGAGAGGAACAACTGCGTGGAGAAAAAAAAAACTGGGAAAGTGTGGGTGTGGGTGTCGTGAGGTGTAAAAGACAAAGAAGAAAAGAGAGAATTAAGGAAAAGAGAGAGAAAGTACAGTTACAGGAATAATACTTTTACTTGAAAATTCTCCTGTCTAAAATTTAGTCGTATTGGTGAGAAAAAAAAATTTCAGAGATTGATTTGTTTGTCAAGAAGAAGACAAGAAAATCTAGAGTACTCTGCTTTCTCAAATAGTGACACGATTATCATGCAAAACTTCTAGGTTTCCCTTTCCTATTGAACCTGGTTTGTTGAAACTCAATTGCTATACAGTTAGCTGAAGAAGAAGTAAAACTTACTGCATACTCTAATATTTAATTAAATATTATAAGGTGGGCTGGGCTCTCTCTCTCTCTTTTTTTTTAAAAAAAAATTCGAGGCCTCATACTAGCCCAAAAGAAAAGAAATAACAACCCTTCTTTCTAAGGTTTTGGGTAGTTATACGAACTCATGCTGTGTGAGCCTAACTTTTAATGCAATAGAAATAGTAATCAATTAAAAGCTGTATGCAGTTCACAATACATTTTTGAAAATATGTGGTCTCTATCATTATGCTATAAAAAGAGAAGTTTTAGTGCAAGAGAATAATAAAGCATAATCTTAGTTACAATAATTTTCAGGAATTGAAATCATAAAGCATGAAAGCATATTAGTATATATATAATATTATCTTGTCATAGTTTTCCTTTATATGGTATATTCGGGCTCTTATCCTTTCCCCTTCAGGTTTGTGCGTTCTCGAAGGGACCTACAGTATACACCGGTGCCCCTCATCATACAACAACCCGATCAGATCCGACCCCAAGTGACTCAAGCTACTAAACAATGTTGTATGTTGTGACCACCATGTAAACATGGTTGCGTTTGTCACTCAGTTGGCTTCTTGGATCCAATGACAAATCTCAACTAAACTGAATCATAGGATCAAGCCCGTATAATGGAAGTTCATGACCCTTGGTCATGTCAACAGATGTAAGTATTGTTGATTAACATAATCTAGCTTTTCTTTCTCACATCATAGTATTTTAAGTAGTTGAAACAATTATCGAAAGAATAAGATTCATATTAGAAAATCTATAGGCGTACGACATAATCATAAAATATAAATCAATGGTTTGATCAGTTTATGTCAAAATAGCATGCCCTAAAATGGTTTAATTTTCTCAGTTTCATAAGCATTCACTTACCTTGACCACTTGGATGATTCCTTAGACATCCTAATGTCCTGCACTGCAAACCAACCTATCATTAGACAAGATGTTAATCATAAACCTAAACCACACTTAGAGAACTAAAACACACATTGAAAACCCTAAAACAGGTTTTCAAGACAATTGAGATCAACCCTAGAGGTTCTGGGATCAATTCTGATTGTCTGTGATCAATTCGGAAGGATGAGTGATCAATCATGAAGGCTACGATCGATCCTGAAGGGTTGGGATCGATCTTGCCCTGGCTAGGATCAATCCTTGCTTGCCAGGATCAATCTGATGCTTTTCAGCACTAATTTCGAGCCTTCGAGTCTTCCGAACATGCATCAAAACATCCCGAAACATCCATGGGGTTTTGACAATGCTTGGAAACATATCGAAATAATTTTAGGACCTTGAAGTTACGCTCTTGATATGAGATTATCAAGAATTTACTTTGATTACCCAAAACAAACATAAAATAATTGGCGTGTATGTTTGTGTTAGTTTAAAACATTATTTGAATGCATATAATTGTTATAACGTCAACCAAAAGTAAAACCTTTAGTTTAAAATTGTGAAACAATAAGTATTATGAAATGTCAATATACTTCGTATGAAAATCATTGTTTTAAAACACGTTCTGTTTTTAAAACATTTATCTTATTATAAAAACACAATCTATTCGATGATAAATCATAACTATAATAAAATACAACAAGAATTCGAGCGATTTAGGATTTAGAAAAGAAACATGAAAGAAATAGCGAGGTTAAAATATTACCTTAAGAAAACTGACAAAAAATGTTCAACAATGACTTAAGAATTGACAAAGAACGTCAATTCCAGGCTTTTCTCACGTTCTGTCTTCACTCTAGAGCTTCAAGGGCTATGTATTTTGGGCAAATAGGTTACAAGAGGCTTAAAGATGATTAAATAAGGCTTAGGGTTGAGTTTCTAGGGTTTTGGATGCTCAAAATTGAGTTTCTGACACATGAGGATCCGTTTTCCCTCTGTCAGTATGTTTTATTCTTTTTTAAACAAGAACCCAAACTTCATATAAAATATACTTGATTCAAAGCTATGAGTATTTTTTTAAAAAAATTTATATTTAAAAATAAATTTAACTTTTTAAGGTATTACAGCCTATGATCGATCCTCGATCCTATCCTGTGGAGGATTGATCCTCCAGGTCAGAAATTGACCTGGAGGTCTCTTGAGCCCCGGAAACCTCTTTGAACCTCTTCAACTCAACTCCAAGTAATTCTAAGGTCCAAAATACCTATCTTTTAATTAGGGTTAGGATTGGGATATTACATTATCCAACTCCCAGCCCTATTTGAGGGTAGTCTTAGCCACACCCAATGAACATCAGGGGTGGCCGTGACCACCCCAAAGCCCCTTGAGGGTGGTCGCAACCACCTCAGTGCTCATTGGGGGTGGTCTTGGCTACCCCTGATGGTACTTGGAGTGGCTGCACTACTCCCAGAGCACCTTGGGGGTCCACCATAAGGCGCTCTGAGTGTATTACGACTAGCTGCAGGTTCTACTATGGGTGGGGTGGGGTGGGGTGGGGTGGGGTGGGGTGGGGGTCGGCCACCCATTGAATTTCCATGATTTTTTTTTATTTAATTTGTATTTAAAAAAAGAAAGAAATAATGTGGGTTTTTTTTAGTAATTTTAGTTCAATTCAATTAGAGCATATGTGTTGTCAACAAACTAAAAAATATAAATAACTATTCCATTCTACCCTCCTCAATTTTTAGTAATAATTATTTATTTTCTTAATGGAATACTCATTATGTGTACCAAACGAGACCTATCTTCTCGGCTATTTAGAGTCCTAAGGCTGACAATTTTTTATATAACCTGTGAACCCGACAAAAAATAAGAGAGTTAAAGTTTGTCATAAATGGGTCAACTTGTTTGACACGCAGATTGACCCATTTATGAAATTATATATTTTTTTATATAGTAAATACAAGTAGAAACAGATCGTGTTGGGTTGAGTCAAACGGGTTAAACTGGTCTCTTTTAGGTCTAAACAGGTCAACCTGTTTATGACCCATTTATTAAATGAGTCAAGTGAGTCACTAGTGGGTCGTGTTCGGGTTGAAGAGTTTAACATGTTTAATTAAATGGATCTGATTTGAATTGACCCTTAATAGATTGGCAGGTCGACCTGAAACTGAATTGCCGGCTTTTAGACCTACTCAAGTTTAGGGATTTTAAATTATAAGAATTATAATAACGTGTTAATCACTAAGAAACGTGAAAAAAAAAATATAGGGGAAAATATAAAAAAAGCCCTTCAAGCTGCAACCACCAAACCTATAACCTTTTTTTTAAAAAAAAAAAAATAAAATTATGGGTTGAGGGTGGTCGATTCACCAAAAGCCATGGAGGGTGGCTCGCGGCCACCCCTTAAGCCGTGAGCCACCCCCAAATTGGTTGGGGGTTGCTGTAAGCCACCCCCAAGCAGTTTAGGGTGGCTCACGGCCACCCCCAACCAATTTGGGGGGTGCCAAACCACTCCCACAAATCTGTGGGGGGTGGCCAAACCACTCCCACAAATCTGTGGGGGTGGTTCACGAGCTACCCTTATGTGGTGGATCGGTCACCCAAGGCATTTTTTAATTTTTTTTTTTTAAGAATGTAAGAGTATTTTAGGAAAAATAATTGAAAAATAGCTTTTTTTTTTTTTTTTTTTTAATATATATATTTTTCCCAAAAATGAAATATGGTCCAACCTTTTAAACATGAACCTTCCTCCGGAAAATTTCTCAGAAAAAAAAAAAAGAACCTTCCTCCGAAAAAAAAAAAAAAAAGATAAATTTTTATTTTCCCTAAAATGAGGAAAAGAAAAAAAAAATGAAATGACAAAATCATATAGTATATTAGGGTTTCATATAATGCGAGGCAGATAGGGTTTTAGAGCGAGAGAGACAGAGAGGAGAGTGAGTGAGAGCAAGAGCGTTGGGGACAGGATGGGTAGGGAATCTTCGTTCCCTTTACGCTCTACGTTCTGATGCCCATTGAATCTCTTTGATCCCTCCATTTTCTCAGAATCCAAACAGAAAAAGCTGATGGAATTTCCGCTGCTTTGTTTCTTGTCTCAGGTATTTCGAGGGACTCCATGCACAAGAGGCGTGCCACCGGTGGCAAGAAAAAAGCCTGGAGGAAGAAGCGCAAGTAAACCCTATGGACTTTGTGAATTTTTGTATATTCTTTAGTATGTATGTTTGTGTTTGATTTACTCATCAAAAAAATGTATGTTTGTGTTTGATATGTCGCATTTGGGTCTTTATTTAGCTGCTGAGAAATCTAGGAAAATCAAGAGATAATGAAAATGCAATCTTGCGATTCGTGAAGAAAAATCTGAGAGTTTTGTATAAGGCTTAGTTGAAGGAGGGTTTTTTTAATTGTCGAAGAAAAATCTGAGAGGGCAATCGTAGAAAGCATTAAATTTTGTGCATTTTGACTTCCAAAGTGGTTATGGAAATTGGATGTATTTTGTTAATGTTGTGCTGTAAGATAGCATCCTCGGATTTCATGTTCACCTGCGTATTTTTGGAATTCACACAGAACTTTGCAAGTTTGGCGTCAAAATAAAGACTAACTACCATTATTTAATCGGTCCTGTTAATGTATAAAACAAGCGGATTATTGCATTAGATTGTTTACATTATTCACTGGGGGCCCACTTTTGACATTTGAGAGATTTATTCCAAGCTCTATTTTAAGTTGTTATATTGTGTTTGCGTATTTATATGATGTTTTATTGTGTTATTAGGTATGAACTTGGTCGTCAACCTGCAAATACTAAGCTCTCAAGCAACAAGACAGTAAGGAGAATCCGTGTTAGAGGTGGAAATGTGAAGTGGAGGGCCTTGAGATTGGATACAGGGAATTATTCATGGGGTAGTGAGGCTGTCACTCGCAAGACTCGTATCCTTGATGTGGTCTACAATGCCTCAAACAATGAACTTGTTAGAACACAAACTCTTGTGAAGAGTGCCATTGTTCAGGTGGATGCAGCTCCCTTTAAGCTATGGTACCTTCAACACTATGGTGTTGACATTGGTAGGAAAAAGAAGGCGACTGCTAAGAAGGAAACGACAGAGGTGATATATGAGTTTGAAATTTTATTCACTTTTTTTGTTGTTTTTATTTTTGTGTCTAAAACTTCAAAGGGTTGGCTCAAGTGGTGAAGGCTTTGGACTTTGTGGCATCTCCATTAGGTTTAAGGTTCGAATCCTCTTGGGTGCAAATAATTCTTTTAGGCCACGCCCGCAACGAAGCCGTGCCTTACCAAATCTGTATGGGGGCGCCTTGCAAGAGTTTGGGGTTTGCCCTTCAGGGGTGTGTATGTGAAATGGCATTGTATGTTTTTTTTTTTTGGGCGGGGGGGGGGGGGGGGGGGGGGGGGGGGCGGGGATTTGTCATTAAAAAAAAAGTGTCTGAATGCTGTTTGTGTTTTTAGCCTCTTCTTCTCTTCTGTCATGTAGTATCAATATATCCTGTCGCATGATTTTGTTAATAGAGATGTTAGTGCCGTGGTCAATTTACCTTCATTGGCTTATGCTTTTTACTCCTCATCCCTTCCTCCCCCCAATCAAAAAAAAAAAAAGAGAGAAAAGCCATTAGACAGTTGAAGCATTAAAATTTCAACTGAAGGTCTAGCCAAAATATTGTATAGATCCAATATTGTGTGCTTTTGTTTCTTGTTTTATTTTCCTGCTCTAGTCATATTCTTACATTTCTTATATATAGGAAATTAGCGGTTTGTGTAGTAGTCATTGAGGCATTTTGCTGTTTGGTAATTAATTTTTCTCTGTTTAATCTTGTTTGCAAATGATTGCTTCTGGTATTATATAAGATTACTGATTGTTTTCTAATTTTCTTTTTTTTTTTGAAGCAAGACTTATGAGTAAGAAATTGTGCATTTCGGTAATTAATTTTTCTCTGTCCAATCTTGTTTACAAATGATTGCTTCTGGTTATAAGACTACTGATTTTTTTAATAACTTTTTTTGAAAGTAAGACTTGTGAGTTAGAAATCGTGCATTTGTTAGCTCTTGTTTTCATATCAGTATCCAGCATATATGCATTATTTTTGGGCAGTTTTTGTTTGATGAAACAATATGGATCTATGATGCACGAGTTAAATTTCAGATAGGTGATATAGAAGAGTTAGTTTTTGGTACGATGCTTGGTGTGCTTATGAACTGTTAAAGTCCTTATTTCTTGAGCTCTTACAGCTTGCTACAAGTAAACATGCTACTGTGAGCGAGCATATGAGAGTAACAGGTGGTGCATGCAATGCAACCTATATTTGCAAGACCATTTCAAGATTGGGAGTTTCAATCAGTTAATACTTTCTTTGACCTTCTGTATTCAGTTAGGATGTGTTGGAATGGATGACAAATGTGCATGAAGTTGAGTAGAAATTATATATTTTTAATGTTCGATTGTACTATAAGGCCTTGAGAGGGGTTTCTAGTTCATATTTCTTTGGAAGGCTATTTGGAGTAATGGACAGCAACTTTGTAGAAAACTAATATAGTTGATACTCTTTATAAGATGGAAAAAGATTGTGGATGGGTTGTTATATGTGTAAGTGAAATGGAGACTATGCAAATCATTTGTTACTTTGCTGCTCAATTGCTATGGAGTGATGGGCTTTTGCTTTATGGGGTCTGGTATGATGCGTTATGCCTATTGGTGCTTGTTTGCTTCAATGTTTTTTGGAGGAAACGTACTTCATTTAGGAAAAGCGTTTGGAATGTTGTAACTTGTGTCTCGGTGGACCATATGGTGGGAAAGAAATAGGTAGACTTTCGAGGGATAAGAGATTTCTTTTGACAGAATCAAGTCTGCTCTTGTCCAATCTCTTTTTTTCTTTTGGATGTCACTAGATGGAAGTAGTCCATATGATTTTACTGTAATTTTTTGGAATCATTGTATACTTGAATATTATTTGGGGGAGATACTTTAGTATACACCCTGCCTACGTTAAGTTACTGCTCTGTTTTTTTGTATACTGCTGTTTCTAGTTTGATAAATTATCTCTACATCTTAAAAAAATAAAATATTGTAATTTATGGACATTACTGATAATTTAGGTGACACCAGAATTTTAATGGGTAATCTCATCATGAGAAAACGAACATGCCACTTCTGTCTCCTTTTGCTTGTTACCCACAAGAGACATTTTTAACGTTATAATATTATTTCACCTATTGTGATTTTTTGGTTTTGATAAGAAAAATTTACATTCTCTGTTTGGCCACCAATTGTAGGAGGGGGAAGGTGCTGCAGAGGAAACTAAGAAGAGCAACCATGTACAGCGGAAGCTCGAGAAGCGCCAGAAAGAACGTGAACTTGATACCCATATTGAAGAGCAGTTTGGTGGTGGTAGGTTGTTGGCCTGCATCTCTTCCCGTCCTGGTCAATGTGGGAGATCTGATGGGTAAGCTTAGTTAAACTGAAAGGCTTTTTCAAAGTGACCTTTGTATATTTGTTTTACCTGTTGTTTAACTTCATTGATAGGTACATATTGGAAGGGAAAGAACTAGAGTTCTATATGAAGAAAATCCAGAGAAAGAAAGGAAAGGGTGCTGCTGGTGCTGCTGCTTGATCGTACTATTTTATTTTTCCGATGTTTTCTATATGGAGTCTTCACTTTGTAGGTTATGCCTACCCATTGAAAAGGTCGGTATAACACATTTTTGCTGATACTTGATTGGTGACTAATTGAATGATGTCTATACATGTTTGAGCATCATTACTTAAAACATTTGTCGCCACAGATTTTGGGTTTGATTATTCTATTATCAATTTTTTCTAGTTGATAATTGTTTGTGGTTGCATTGAATGCTTGGTAATAATTACCTTCAAGTTTCTTTCTCTCACAATAAAATTTAGGAATGGAATGAAATAAAAACGATTAGTGTTTATACATTCTTGGGGAGGTGACAACAAGGGCAATTGGTAGTTATTATTTGTTCCTCTCTTTTCCGTCCTCTTGCTAATTGCCTCTGCACATTGCTTCGGGTTATCTCCTGGCCTGTTGCCCACTGATTTTGTTGGAGAAAAGGCTCACATGTGACTATGGATTCTTATACAATCTATTTCAAGGGGAAAAAATATCCATCAAATGTGAGAAATATGGTTGAGTTTGGCTCTCCTATCAAACTTCCATTGCTACCATAATATATATCATGTCACGAACATGTTGAAAGTCCTCGGAAAGAATTGGAAGCATTAGGAAACAAATATGTTTGTGAATGTGGAAATGAGGAAGGTCGAATAATTTCCGAGGTTTGGCCGGCCAAAGGATAAAGGATAACTCATTTATGAGGTCTGGCCAATCAAAAGAGAGTAATGCTACATAAACGTCATTTTATTTTTTCAAAATTGATGTAATTTTTAAAATTGTGATTGAATTAAAATCTATCATAAATCTTCTTTTGAGGGATAAAAAGAAGATTAAAGGATGGTATGTAGCATTATTCATAAAAAAAAAAAAAGTATTATGTGCTGTACTACATCATGCTATTGTGAATCTATCCACGTTCCTGTCTATTTCCAAGGATTCATTTTGCTCTGGCGTATTGCTTTATCTTGAGCGATTTAAAGCTAAATCTCATTTTCATCTAGCCATGCCTTAGGAGACATTGTAGTTAGAAGAACATGCTTGATGAAACAATCCAGAAAGGCAGTCTGGTAATTTTCTTATCATGACGATGGATTTCTTTGGTAATTTTCGTTGAGTAGTCTAAAATCCAAAAACCTAAGAGACGTCAAACACCCCCCCCNCCTATCAACTTCCATTGCTACCATAATATTTATCATGTCAATAACATGTTGGAAGTCCTCGGAAAGAATTGGAAGCATCAGGAAACAAATATGTTTGTGAATGTGGAAATGAGGAAGGTTGAAATAATTTCTGAGGTTTGGCCGGCCAAAGGATAAAGGATAACTCATTTATGAGGTTTGGCCAATCAAAAGAGAGTAATGATACATAATTGTCATTTTATTCTCTCAAAATTATCATGGCTTTTAAAATTGTGATTGAATCAAAATTCAACAGATCTATCATAAATCTTCTTTTGAGGGATAAAAAGAAGATTAAAAGATGGTATATAGCATTACTCAAAAAAAAAAAAAATTATTACGTGCTGAACTACATCTTGCTATTGTGAATCTATCCACGTTCCTGTCTATTTCCAAGGATTCATTTTGCTCTGCCGTATTGCTTTATCTTGAGCGATTTAAAGCTAAATCTCATTTGCATCTAGCCATGCCTTAGGAGACATTGTAGTTAGAAGTACTTAGATACAAGGCCCGTAGAAAGAAAAAAAAATGCAAAATTAATTTATCTAGTTATATTGAATTGCGATAAGTTCTTTGTGGTATAAAAATGTTTGTTGAGTTGATTGTAGTATGCTGAAGTAACAAATAAACTTGTACTATTAACTTTTATCCAAAATTTC
>FXXK01000058.1:31230-43530 GCA_900184695.1 Betula pendula
TGTTTTATAATAGAAAAAAAATATTTTTTTTGATTTTTAATTTTTTTTTTAAATGGTTGACGGGACGCCCAGCTTTATTCATATTGGAGACATACTGGGGCCTGCCACTGGTAAGCAGGGAAAAGCAAGAAAAGCAGCAGGTGCGACTGTGCAAATAGTATTCCAATAATTTCCTTGACTTGCCACGTTCTGAAAGTGGCGTTTCATTTCGAGAAGATGCATAGCAACTCCCTTCCCATTTAGAGCTACTGCTTTCCTCCACCACGATCGTCATAGCGAGTGAGCGCACGCCCCATCTAGTGTCCAACAGTTTGGACAAAAATACTCAGCTGTGAGACGCACGCCCCTCCTCGAAAGTGTCCAGCAGTTCATAGAAATGCCAGTGCAAGAGAATTCTCTTATCTTGCTTTTCCCTGCGCACGGTAGGGCCCCATTTGGACTGAAATTTGTTTATATCGAAAGTGTCCAGCAGTTCATAAAAATGGGCATGTCAAGAGAATTTTCATGGCAGAGAATCTTAACTTGCTTTTCCGTGCGTACCAGTGGCAGGGCCCCATTTAGACAGAAAATTTTATACCCCTAATCATCTGCTGATGTTCACAAGTCAACCCTGGGAAAAATAATAAACGGATCGACACGGTCCCTCTAAATCGTTGAAATTCTTATTATACCTTTACTAATATGTCAGTATGCTTATAAGTTAATATCTAAGCAAATTAAGTTATAACACCTCTTTACATAAGGAAATTAAAAAAAACAAAAAAACTAGTCACAGATTATAAATTAAGCACATGTATTTTATTTTTTCTTTATTACAACCATTTAGATATGTACTAAAAGAAAATTTCAGAGTGAAGTACAATTTTTAAGCTGGTATGATAAACTGATTGATGATTCAAAGACGTTACTAAATAACTTTTAATCATGCCATGGAATCGCATTAAGATGGAAGCAAATATGACAGCTCATTATTTGGCGAAAGTAACTCTCTAACAATCATTAAAGCAAATTTGGATGAAAAATTATCTTACTTTTATTCATGATAATTGTAATCTCATAGAGTATTGTAATCTCATAGAGTATTACTCTTTGATAAGTTTAATAAAATTATGAAATTTTCACTAAAAAAACAAAAGAAAATTAGTATTATTTTGTCGTTAGCATATACAAATATTTTTCTCTTTTTAAATAGAGCTAAATGAGGATCACCATATTTTCATAAGTGATGCCATCTCCTCATGAGCCATGTGTTTTTTTTTTTTATTATTTAATTGAAAAGGGGAAAAGGAACTACAAGGGATGATATTTTCTACTGTTGATCTGAATGGAAGAGAGAATTGAGGGTTCTATGAGATTGCTTTCGAATACAAGATGAAAAGCGGCCCATTTAGAGCATATGCATAAAAATTGGCATATCGAGAAACTTTCAAAGCATTCCAGCTTTGAAAGGAATCTAAACCTAAACTAATATCAAATATATTATTAGCAAAGTTCTAAAGAGAAAAAAGATGAGGCTTTTTAATAGCTAAGATCACCATAAGAGTATCCCCTTTAAGGAAGAGACTTGTAGCACTCGTAAAGGCAGCCAAATGTGTAGTTAATAGGGCCGCAAAAGCTTTTCCAAGAAGGGTGTCTGTACAAGGAAGCCTAACGGTAGCTACCTTGATAATATTTCCAGAATAGTCATTGATAACCGCAACAGCCACAACAAAATTATCCATAACGGCTACATCAAAATTCCACTTAAAACTACCTCTTTGACGGGGATACCAAGTAGAGGGGAGAGCTGCATCACGCCAACCAGAGATATGGGAATCCAACGAAGCAGAAATTTGCTTGATAGCCTTGATCGATTCAGGCTTAAGAGCTTCAAATAGAAGTTTGTTTCTAAACATCCAAATGAAGTCCAATGTAAGAGTAGCAAATAATTGGAATCTTCTAATATCAATGGGAGGGCTAGCATGCCAGATAGAAGGATCAATGATAGCCAAAATCCAATTAGAGATAGGTCTGGAAGTGAAACCAACCGTTGAAAGAGGCCAAGAAGATTTCCTCCATAAAAATCTAGCCAAATCATACTCCAAAAAAATATAGCACAAAGTTTTTAGGGGGACCATTGTAGAAGGGGAAATTCCAAGCATTATCATCTACAGCAACCACAAACCTACCAATATTGGCCTGAGAAGGCAATAGATTCTAGACAATCTTCCAAAGAAGATTCAGCCTAACTTGAAGCTTGAGAATCCAAAGAGCCTGCTAGAATTCCAGGGCAAAAGGAGAGGATCTCCTTCCAGGAGGTATAGAAACCTCATGAGCAGACTTGACCAAAAAAAGACCATATGAAGAAGGAGCCATGAGTTGTTTAACTGTGATTCAATCTTAGATATTGGTTGAAATCTTGATATTCATAGATCGTTTAAAAAAGAAAACCAACAACGTTTGTGCAGTTAAATTTGGACCCTTGAATTGTTTTCTTAAAGATGTGCAACAGTTAGAAGAGAGAGCGGTAGTGAGGAGAGATGTGTGAGATTCATCTTTACTATTTAGTATTATATGAAACAATATTACAATAGTCTTTATAAATAGAGAAGTTAAGAGTACTGGTAAACAAAAAACCTAATATAATTAAGATATCAAATAAACCCAGAAAAAAACATAATAAAATAGAATATAAAATATTTTAACATTCCCTTAAACTCAAAGCTAGAGTTTGGGAAAGAGAAATGGATTTTTTTTTTTTTTGTTGTTTTTTTCCACTGGAGAAGCTATAGAAAGTGGTTGCTAGAGGGACACTAGAGGCGGTGGCTTGAGGAGTGGCGAAGGCAACTTGCGATGGTGGTTGTTGGCAAAGCTTGAGGAGGCTGATGACTGTATTCCTGTAAAATAATATTACCTACACTTTACTTCTTCACATTCATTTATAACTTTTAAAATTATTATTGAATTTACAATGAATCTTTATTAGATTATGATCAAATTGCCTGTTTTAAAACTACCTAGTAAGTATACAAAAGTAAAAAAAATACAAGTGAGTTTACTGTTTGGAGAATAATTGAACACGTACACGTGAGTTTACTTCATGTCGTGTGTGGCACGGAGCAAAAAAATCCAAAGGAGAGAGGGGCACGTATGAATATGTAATTTTTCGTGGGACCAGTCTTCTCAAGTCGGAGGGAAATAGGAAGGGTACTTCGTTTAGTGACGCAGAGCAATGCTAACTTAGACTACACGAGATGCTTAACGTCATGAAGAAGTAACATTTTTTTTTTTTTAATTATTATTCAAATGGGAAAAGGTTATAAAAAAAGGGGCTTTCACACTCTTATCCGAATGAAAAAGAGAATCAATGAAAATATCAAAATTGTTTGCATATTATTTCTTGAAAATATCAAAATATTTTTTTTAAAGGAAATATTTCTTGCATATTCTTCTTCTTCATAATTGAAGGCCAGAGGAGTTACGTATACATCTATCTATGAGTATTTCAATTATCCTTCAAACAGGAAAACTCACTTGTATTCAGGAAAAACATAAAATGGAGCACCGGCCCAATGTAACCGATAAAATAGACCACTTTTTTTTTTTTTTCTCCATTATTCAAATTGGGAAAAGGTTACGAATGAAACAAAGAGAATAAAAGAGGGTAGTGTCCCAACAACAAGCCCAAACAAAAAAATACAATATAATACTAAAACAAAAGGCAAAAAATGAAAATGGATTTAAAAAATGGCCCAAGATGTTCAAAAGCATCCAAGATGTTATTATGTGGACTTTGGTACACCAATGTTGGGGAAGGCCTGCCTCAAAGAGGATTATTACGTGGAACAACAATATTTATTTTATAAGTTAAATTAAATTGTTCTGAATAAGTTTGAATTTGTTAAAAAAAAAAAGAGTTACAGTTTAAATATATAATTTCATTTGATAATAAACCTAAACTCAATTTGAATTTAAAATAAACTAAAGAAAGAAAATTTAAAATTTTAATATTGGGTTGGCTTTAGTCGTTACAATCTTACATAATTGTAAGAGGCGTGGATGAGGCAAAAGCTCATTCGCATTGCCTGGTCCAAAAAAACTGAAATCAACGTGAATAAAAATCGGACAAAGTTTTTATAATTTAATTGAGATTTAATTTTATGCACTTACCCATGGCTACACACTGCCTTCTCCCGTTGGAAGGTCCACCGTCCCCGCTGCTTCCCCTGGTGGGAACACCAACACCAGCCCATCACTCATCTCTCTCAACGAAAAAGACAAAACAAGAAAATAGAAGAAGAGTAATAATACATATCAATCCTATACATATACAAATTTAAAATCAATTTTAGGTGAGTATAAATTGACATTTATCATTATTCAAAGACGGGTCCATGAAAACCACTCGAGTAATGATATATATTACTCTCATGTTCTTCTTGTGTCCACTCAAAACTGATGTGATTTTTAAAATCATAATTGGATTAAAATCTAGTAGTGATTTTTTATAAATTCAATAGTGATTTTAAAAGTCACATCAATTTTAAGTGAATATAAGTAAAACATGAGAGTAACATGTATCATTACTCGCACTATTCGCCCCAGCGGACAGACTTTGTTGTGGGAATGTCAAATGGTAAAGGGCTTACTTGTGCATCATTTGCATTTACAGTCATAAGCTATGACTCACTCACCGTAACTCGTTCGTGTTATAATTGACGATTTTTTATACTGTCTTTAAAAAATAGTAAAATTTCGCTTCAATTCAGTAAACATAGCTCATAACAGTGAGCAATGTAATTTCTGTGTTTGTGATTATTGATTTTTTGCTTCCTTCTTATTTTTCGTTTCACCCTAGTTCTGTTAAATTTGATAAATTTCCTTAACAGAGTCTTTCCAAACCATGATATGTTGATCATGAGCATAAGTAGATCAGAGCACTTGCTGAATGACGTACCGTTGGAAGATCATGAGGCTGAGATCGATATTGATTTGTGGACACAACACAATTGTTCGAAGCCATCCAAATATATAGAGTCCAAGACGATGGGCTGCCGTCGCCGAGAGTTGAAAATTGGAGTCAGACTTTGTGACGGACAAAAAATACGAAACCATGTACGTAGCCAAAGAAGAACGACGTTTTTTTTTTGTTTTGTTTTGTTTGTGAGTAAGAAGAACGACGTTAATTTGCTTGAAAGCTGACACATGTCTAATCGTGAGCCATAGATGAACAAGCCATGCAGTTGATCCACCACAAAGGAAATAGCTGATTACGTAAGAGCATTCTCATTCGGCTCTTTATTTTTATCCTCAAAGTATGGAGTAAAATCAGTTTTCTTTACTTTAAAGAGCTACTTTTTTTAAACACCTACATCCGGCTTCCTACTTTAGGGATCCACTTTGACTTTTTCATTTAAATATTAATATTTTAAAAAAAATTTAATTCTTTCTCTAAAAGGGGAAAACAAATAAAATTAAAAAAATTAAAAAGTAGGAGAGAGAAACTAATATTTTATTATAAAAAAGAAGAGTAGGGAGTGAAATGACTCCCTACTAGTAGGGAGCCATTTCATGCTTCCTACTTTTTTCTTCAAAGTAGAGAGCCGGATGTGAGCAATAAAATGGTCAAAAATTCATTTTGGCTCCCTACTATAATGATATCCCTATAGTAAGGAGCCAGATGAGAATGCTCTTAGTATATATATACAAGTTAAACATCAACACCCTCACAGCAAAATCTCTCTGAATACACGTGAAATACTTTTCGTTCAAAAATTAATTTTTCAAGAAAATATTTTCTGTATAAAATATTTTTCAGCATTTGGTGTATACGGAAAAATTACAAATATTTTTTATATTTTCCTTCAATCATATTAATCTACAAAAATTAATTTTTATTCACAACATAAAAATATTTTTTTAATTTTTTTTTTCAAATAACCTAAAAATTTGAGTTTCGATGAAGTCTCAACAGTTTCCCAGCAGTGCGAAGTCCTGACGAGGTCTTGACTGGGTCTCAATAGTATTCCGGCGGTAGTCTAGAGGAGACTGACGATGATTTGGTAGTAATCTGGTGATTTAAGAATAAGAAGCTAAAACTTAAAAAATTATTTAAGATTTTAAAAAAATTAAATCATTTTAAAGAAATTAAATAAGCTTTTTTCTTTGTCAAACTGAAATTGTTTTTTATTAATTATTATTTTTCATTANCACCTAATACTAAAAACATTTTTTTAAAATTATTTTACGTCGAAACGAACGCAATATTAAATTATTAATGCTCTGTGAGTTCCATTTGCATTCAAATTATTTTAAAGTGTAAAATTATAGAAAGTGGAATAAATTAAACTACAAGCAGATATTCCTAAAGAGGCAATATTCTTTGTCCCAGGTACGCCGTAAATGTTGTAATTCATGCACAACTATAATAACTATATTGAGCACATGGGAGTTTGACGTACGGGAGTGGGATTCAAGGGTGGGACCAGATAGCGTGCAAAACACACGCCGATATAATAACTATATATAATAAAAGAAATAGCTTTCGACAACTGATGAGCAAACCATAATTAATACATACTAAAATTGGACCTAAATCATCAGTAGCGTCAATCATAAGTAGAATATTCCATAATGAGCCAACCATTACAATTTACAGACCTTCTCTTTCCAATATCCATCCATTATTAGTGCACAACACCATAGTTTTAGCTAAGAGCAGGAATGGCTTCGTTAATGTTCCCCTTCAATTACAATTTCTTCAAGTTCAATTGATTCAGGTTCAACTGGAAGAGGTTGGGTGATGCAGATAATTATAAGAGTAGGAATGGCTTGGAGGGTGTCACAAAACCATAACATAAAGCGCTTCAACATATCCCAAATAAGTTCATACCAAGGAGATGAGATAACGAGTATGGGAAACACAAACCAGAAAAGTGACGATGGGAGTAAGAGGGAGGCCAGTAATGCAAGAGTGAGGAGACCGGAGAAATCTCCTGGCCTCAACTGAGGTGACTCCACACTTAGAGGGAGCTTCAAAGAGATGAAGAGGAAGACTAGGATGGAAATGGCAAGAGACAGACATGCATTCATAAACATTTCAATGTTACTCAAGTTTGGGTGTGGAACCCAAGGCTTGCCCAAATTAATTAGTAGGGGAACCACATAATGCAAATCTACGTAGAAATGCATTCTCGATTGGGATTAGCAAGTCTTTCTCGACTGGAATCAACAAGACTCTCAGTAAAAGCAAGGTCCTCTTGATTGGAATCAGCAAAGTTTTCTCAACTGAGTTCAGTCCTCTCAACTGTGATAAACAGAAGCAAAGTCGAGACAAGGTCCTCTCGACTGGGATCAACAAGGCCCTCAACAGAAGCAAGGTTCTTTTGACTAGGATCAACAGAAGCAAGATCCTTTCGACTAGGATCAAGAAGGCCCTTAGCAAAAGCAACGCTCTCTCGATTGGGATCAGCAAGACCCTCGGCAGAAGCAAGGTCCTCTTAATTAGAATTAGTCCTCTTGACTGGAATCAACAGAAATAAGGCCCTCTCGATTGGGATCAACAAAGCCCTGAGCAGAAACAAGGCCTTCTCGATTGGAATCAGCAAGGCTTTCTCAACTGAGTTCAGCCCTCTCAACTATTGTAAGCAGAAGCAAAGTCGAGACAAAGCCCTCTCGATTGGGATCAGTAATGCCCTCGGCGGAAGCAAGGTCCTCTTGATTGGAATTAGTCCTTGATTGGAATCAATAGAAACAAGGCCCTCTCGACTGGGATCAACAAAACCCTTAGCAGAAACAAGGCCCACTAGACTGGGCTATACACCTGAACCTATAACCGGAAAATGATGTAGTACCGGGCTGTACAGCAGAAGCAAAGTTGCTCTTTCACTCTTTCACTTGCTATAATGAGTTGGAAACACAAAGGGGAAAGTACCTCTATATATAAATATAGAGTAATGCTAATACATGAGATGATTTTTTAGTTGAACTTAGTGTAAGTTCCGGGGGGGTATAGTATGGTTAGGAGAATGTCGCACGCAGTTACTAGTTATATACCATATGCCATATGCCCGGGTTTGGGGGTAATACTTATCCTTTAATCCAAACCATTTGCTTGTGCCTCGTGGTCTCTTTGACTGACGGCATCATGTCCCACTACATTAAACCTTTTGCTAATTGTGTTAATTATTTATCATAAATTATGAAAGTAATCAGTACCACAATATTCACGGCAAGAATTTGCGAGCTTAATTTGATAAACCCACTTCAAAGATGATCACCGACGTTTACAACAAATGAATTAGCTATAGGTTCAACGGTTTACAATAAACCCACCTTAATTTAATGCTTGTAAACCTAAAAAGGTGCATTCTTCTTTTTTAACTTGTTAACACGTGTTAGCATATTATTGAAGGATATGCAAATTTTTTTAGTAGTTGAAGTGGCTCCGATCACATGCTGCATGTGTCCGCAAGTTGTAAAATAGTAGATTTAGCATTACTCTTTTTACAAACAGAAAAGGCATATAGAGATTGAAATATAAATAACTTTCCAGAATACCAAATCATATTCTCCCATAACAGTAAAATAAGAAAACAAAACAAAAGTAAATCTAGACATAATTGCAGAAAAGAGAGAGAGGTAAAAGAATATAAGAGTCGGGGGTTTGGGGGCTTCTGCTCTGTTCCTAATTTCTTGCATTATTGCTGATATTCTTCTTTATATCTCCTTTTTTTTTTTCTTTGGTTCCTTCTGCATCTTGGAGAAAGTGAAAATCTGCTTGTGTGGCAAGAGGAGGAACAGACAAGGATTCAATGTATATTCCATTTTGTTTCTAATTCATCATTAGAAAATGTAGTAAATTTGAATTGTATTTTATATCCTCAAATCTTTCTAGAAAATGTTACTTCCATTCAACCAAAAATATTTATAAGAAAGCATTAGCATATCACCCTTTCCAGCTAAAATTAACATTCTCTGTCCAAAACAAAACGAAATCCTTCCTAACAAACAAATGGGCACTACTAGCCTATTAGAAGTGTAAAAGCGGGGCGATAATTAACCGCTAATAACCAGATAACTAGAAAACCGTAACACTTTATTATTATTATTATTTTTTTCCATAGAGTTACAATGAAACAAAGAATCAAAGAGGGTGGGTGAATCCCAAGGAGTTGCCTCAATTGATGGAAACTTGAAACTTTTAGTGCTTCTTATGGTCTTTGGTTTGAAATTTATTTAGTGTAAATTGTCTCTTGGGACTAATCTTCTAGGTGAAGCTCGCAACTCAACAGGTTTACGTTGAGAGGGGTGCGATGTATGGATCTCGAATTCACCTGACAAAGGTGGTACACGAAATAACCTTACCTTGGAGGGGTTTTCGGTCATGTAAAAAAAAAAAAGGTCGGTGTTCGAACAACAAGCCCCAAACAAAAGACAATATATATATATATAAGGAAAAAATGCAAAACCAGTCCATGTGGTTGACTTAAATTACAAATCACTCATTGTAGTATCAAAATGAACCCAGAGGTCCCTTTGGTATGTTAAAAAAATAATTTAGTTCCTTGAGTAAAATTCCATTAAAATATTTCACATATTTCGTTAAGTGTCACGTCAACACTAATAAAATCACGACACGTGTAATTCTTAATAAAAAAATATAAAATATAAATCTATAAAAAAAAAAAATGGGTGGGGGTGGCTAGCAGCCACCCCACTTTTACAATGGCCCGCGAGCCACCTCCCACCCCTTTTCTGTCTTTTTATTTTTAATTTTTTAATTTTATATATTTATTTATTTTTTATTAACGTCACATGTCATGATTTTATTGGTGTTGACGTGACACTTAACAGAATCTGTCAAATATTTTAATAGAATTTGATTCTATAGACTAAATTATTTTTTTGACATACCACATGAACATCTGAGTACACTTTAATACCATAGGAAACGATTAGTAATTTAGGTCAATCACAAAAACTAATTTTACATTTTTTCCATTAAAAAAGAAAAAGAAAAAAAGAACATGAATGAAAATGGATTAGAAATGGCCCAGCCCAATGTATGTTGGATGTCAATCCAAGAAAGGAGCTGCCGTGAGAGACCGTTGTCGATACAATTTCATACAAAGTTGCAAACCATAAGAGAGTCAGAATAAAAAATAAAGTCAGCTTGCTACAGCAGCGGCTACAATGAAACAATAAACATGGAGAGTGCAGTTTGAGATAACGCATTGTAAAACCCAGATCTTCACCAGCATCCAAGATGTTTATTATGTGGACTGTGGTACACCAAATTCACCAATATTGGGATGGCCTGAACACCAATACTTATTTTATAAGTTAATTAAATTGTTTCTGAATTAGTTTGAGTTTGTTTAAAAAAAAAAAAAGAATTACATTTACGTATATAATTTCATTTGATAATTAATAAACCTAAACTCAANTATGTATTTAAAATAAACTAAAGAAAGCAAATTTAAAATTTTAATATTGGAGTTAGTTTTAGTCGTTACAATCTTACATAATTGGTTGCGTAGTCCAATAAAACTGAAATCAACGTAAATAAAAATCGGACAAGGTTTTTTATAATTTAATTGAGATTTAATTTATTGCACTTTCCATGGCTACACACTGCCTTCTCCCGTTGGAAGGTCCACCGGCCCCGCTACTTCCCCTGGTGGGAACACCAACGCCAACCCATCACTCATCTCTCTCAACGGCAAAGACAAAACATGAAAAGAGAAGAGGGGAAGTAATGAGACATGTTAATCCTATGCTCCACCTTGCGTTTATTCAAAATTAATGTGTTTTTTAAAATCACTATTGGATCACAAGTCAATAATAATTTATCACAAATTCAATGGTAATTTTAAAAGTTACACCAATTCTAGGTGGATGCGAGATAGACATAGGGTTGACATTTATCATTACTCAAAAAGGAGTCCATGAAAATCATTCGAGTAATAATGCATAGTGACTTTTAAAATCACAATTCGATCAAAATTTAATATTAATCTATTACAAATTCAATATTTATTTTAAAAATCATATCAGTTATAAGTGGACACAAAAAATATAAGAATGACATGTATCATTACTCGTGCTATATACCAAAGCGGGCAGACTTTGTTGTGAGAATGTCAAATGGTAATAGGCTTTGTTGTGCATCATTTGCATTTACGGTCATAAGTTATGACAGAAGAACGAATTACAGTAAGTCATAGCTTATGAGTCACATTTAACCGTTAAATATTAATAAAAAAAAAATGTTTTGCATGCATGTGACACTGTTAATGTAAATTGAGTAGTAGTTTAGGACAAGGGAAAAGGGAATGTACTACACCTACTATATTCTGACTCTGGAAGAACATCTCCATTGCCAGACTAAATTTCTGCTCTAATTAAGCATAGGGAGTATGTTTTAAGTCTCCCTTGGCAGTGCATGGCTACAGAAAAATTGCATATGTAGGGGATCCTTGATAATTTCACGAGGACCTCCTGCTAGCGTCAAGTCCCGTTTTGTTAGAAAAAAAAAAAAATAAAAAATAAAAATAAATGTTTTTTTCTATTAAAAAAGGGCTTAAAGTTATCTAATTCTCATTTTATTTTTTCTAAGGTTATGAAAATGGGGATGAAATAAGCCTGAACCTGTTTTTTGTTAAAAAAAACATTTTTTTTATTTTGTACCAATAAAAAATAAAAAATGTTTTTTTTAACAAAAAACAGGTTCAGGCCTTATTTCATCCCCATTCATAACCTTTAGAAAAAAATAAAATGAGAATGTAGATAACTTTAAGCTTCTTTTTTAATAGAAAAAACATTTTTTTTATTTTTTATTTTTATTTTTTTTTCTAAGGGAAACGGACGCTGGGCGCGCCCAGCTCTACTCTTTCACGAGTGGTTTGATATAATCATAACTTCTTGAACAACTGTTCTCCAATATTATTAGAGGGAACAAGACATGAATAATTGTTAATAAGACTTTTTTTTAATCAATAATGCAAGAAAAGTACCCTCAGGGCCTCAGGCCGGTCTTTCATGATGGCCATCACTCATCAGGTAACCGAGGATGTGATACTTGTGTTTATAGAAGCATCCAGCGGAGGAAGCTAGCGCCGACAGCCTAGCCAACTTGTAAGCAAGACTTGGGGACCAGTTTGATTTTGAGATGTGATATTGATCGTTGCAAATGTGGCTAATTACTTAATCCTATGGCTTGTGAATGTTAAATACTAGTGGGTGGTGACCTTTGAATTTGGATTGAAAAATGAACAGATTGAATGAAATTGTGTTGTGATTGTAAGTGAGAATTGGTGA
>FXXK01000058.1:53271-80306 GCA_900184695.1 Betula pendula
TCACTAGAATAAACAAAGGAACCTTGAACATAGAAAAAAAACAAAAACAAAAACAAAGGAATCTTGAAACAAATACTAAACCGAGTGGGACTTTTTAGGAGTCATCTTCAACCTCTGAAAATCCTAATTTCGCCCAATTTTTCTGTTTCGCTTGTTTTAGGTCTGTTTTAAGCGTGCAATATTTCAAATTAATCTTATGTAACAGGCTTTGATGTTTAGTATTGAATGTAATTGTAAAATGGGATGGTTAGATGTAATTGACAGTGAAAATGGAAATGGAGTTGATAGAGTTTGAAATTGACCAAGGCTTTTGAGGAGCCTTAACCTCCAGAGTATTTCGAGGAAGTCCTCCTCCAAGAAACTGATACAATTTTCAGGATGATCCTCCTCCAGTCCTCCTCCTTCGGTTACAGCTTATATCCTTTCCCTCATGTATTACATAAAAAAACTAAAGTACCCATTCAGTCATAACAACACAACTGAACGAATCTACCATTTATTCTATATCCAAAACGCAGCTACACCTACGTGAAACGCAATTGGATATACTTCTACTTATAAAGCATAAAACGCATGAAATAAAGCATGAAACGCAAGGGCCGGCTATCCTCTAGAAACCTTCTAGAAGAACTTCCAAAGCCAATCAGCTGTCCATCACGTGCACACAGTTAGGCTCTTGACTGCAATACCTGATGTTCAAGCTTCTTCCTTCCAACTTCATCTTCAAGCTTCGGTGAGAAGCTTTTCACAAAGGAAAGCTCACTGCTTAGTTGTCCCCCACCTCCACCGTTACATCTTATGACAAGTACAATCTAACCATGTGATTTTTTTTTTTTTAACATCATATGAGGATAAAATATTATCAAAAAAGCAGTGTAAAGTTTGAGTTTCTTCAACTTAGGTTGTGTATATCTTTCAACACACACGTCAAATTATCGAGTAATTCTACACGGCTCTCAACTATCACTCCAGCGTTCTTCCTATTTGACGTGGCATGACGTCGGGTCTTTTAAAAAAAAGGGATCCAGCTTTTGTGATGTATTTTTAAATTATAGCACAGATGCTGTTAATTTAATAAACGGCTGTGATTAATTTTTGTTTCTTTTAACGGCTTAGATTTTTTTGGGTTCTTTTTATCTCAAACGCACCTTGTTTTTAAACTTAGGCCTCGTTTGGTTTGCATAATAAATATTCCATTAGATAAAAAAAAAGAATACTCTTGTCCGCAAATAGAGGTAAGTAGAGAGATAATATTCAACCATTCCTTAGTTTGTAAAACACACTATGTCAATTGGAATTGAACAAAATTATAAAAAATCGTACCTGATTTTTTAATTCTCATTGTTTTTTTGGTTAAAGTAACCAAAACCTGTGGATGCCGCACCACCCCCGCAGAACCCTCTTGGTGGACCCACGAGGCACTCTGGGGGTGGTGCGACCTCCCCCCCTCCCGATTCCGTTGGGGGTGGCCGCAACCCCCCCATGCAGCGTCTCCGTAAGGTGGTCGCCGCCACCGCCAACCGAAGCGAATCGAGGGTGTCCAGGCCACCCTCGATGCTTATCAGGGGTGGCCA
This sequence comes from Betula pendula, assembly GCA_900184695.1. Classification (NCBI taxonomy): domain Eukaryota; kingdom Viridiplantae; phylum Streptophyta; class Magnoliopsida; order Fagales; family Betulaceae; genus Betula; species Betula pendula. The sequence continues at coordinate 54,846 of FXXK01000058.1, forward strand.
GGGCCACCCCCGATGGCACCAAGGGTGGTCGCACCACCTCCGGAGTGCCTCGTGGGTTCACCCACGAGGCGTTCGGGGGTGTGTGTCGGCACCCTCCAGCTTCTCCCTCGTGAGGGTGGGCGGCACCCATTGCGGGGTGTCGGCCACCCACTGCTCTACTTTCTTACCCTTTTTTATTTTTTTATTAATGTGAAAGAAAAAAAAATGATTTTTTGGAAAAATGTTGTCTTTAATGTAAGGAATAGTTATTCCTACATTTTTTAGAGAAGAGGTTCCTCTCTATCGTAAGGGAATAAGTATTCCAACAGAATAACTATTCCTTGGAATAAGCCCTTCACCAATAAAAGAATGAGCCATAGGAATACGTCATTCCATTCGGGGTATTTTTCCCCCCCCCCCCGCAAACTAAACCGGGACCTTAGAGTTGATTAAACAAACGTTGAGAGAGTTTTTTTTTTTTTGACCGCAGTTTAATATATTGGGAACGTCTCTGTCTTTAAAACAAAAAGAATTCAGCTTCAAACCCCTTGAGGTTCCACGTCCATGACCCCACGACCGTTGCCAAACCTGGATCCACCCACATCACCATAAACGGCACCTCTTTGCATCTATCTCCAAAGCTGATAAATTCGCAAAACCCAAGATTCAGTTGAGGAAAATTAACCTCTCCTCAACGACACCCACTTCCAATTAGAGTATGTTTTTTTTTTTTTTTTTCTTTTTTTTTTTTTTTTTTTTTTTTTTTTTTTTTTTTTTTTTTCTGATCTCTTTCAAAATGGGCCGTTGAGTAACTTGTAGAGACTAAGCAGTAAAAAGATTGGGCGTTTTCTTCACACTGAAAGAGCATGAAGATGAGCTCTCGGAGACAAGATGGTGGGTCTTGAGTAGTTGAGATCCGGCCGGGGTGGTTGCAAGGAAGAGAGAAGAGACGGGTATGTGAGAAGAGAGGAGCAATCATGGGAGAAGAGAAGATGGCTTTCGTAGAAGAGGAGGATGCCATGGCCATGGAGATTGCTAGCTTTTTTCTGTGTTTTTTCGATCTCTGTGTGTTTGTCTGAAGGGAAAGGGGTTGAAAGCTGAATTATTTTTTGTTTTGAAAAGAGACGTTCCCAATACGCATAAACGGCGTAAAAAAAAAAAAATTCCTTCAAACGTTTGTTTAAGACAATTCTAAGTCTTAAAAATGGTAACGTTTGTGGAAAAAAGAACCCAAAAAAATTTAAGCCGTTAAAAGAAACAAAAATTAATAACAGCCCTTTATTAAATTAATAGCATGTGTGCTGTAGTTTTAAAACTACAGCACAGCACAGAAGCCGGATCCTTCATGTTAAATGTTGGTTCTGAGTTTTATTTTTTTAAAAAATTTTTTTTTTAAGCTTGACATCATGCGACTTCAGATGGGAGGGACACTGGAGGGATAATTGAACGCCGTGTAGAATTATTCCAAGTCATCACCAATTTTTTGGGAATGTTCAAATGAGTGTTCTCTACAAACATGTATAAATTTGGTGGTATAAATAATTCATTTTCGAAATATGCCATTAAAGCCCATTTTATAACGAAATTAATGGTGTATTGAATTAGAAGCATGTTTTCAATGCATCAGGTTGTATCTGTTGGTACAGTTTCCAGTATGATGAACTACGTCTCGCTTCTGAAATTCTGCAAAACAAGAAATTAGTCAAAGGAGCTTGCTGGGGGTGCCAGCTGGTTCCACTCCGATGCCTAAGTCAGTTTTCTAGTTTAGAAATCTTAGAGACTTGAATTCTTGTGATATATTTTTTGTACCTTTGTTATGCAGCAAGGTTTACTATTAATAAGCTTTTAGACTTTGGTTTTCGTCTTACTCTTTTAGCAGACTTTGAGTCTAATTCATCAACAGAGTTTGAGTAGGATTTATCTTGATCTGAAGTTTCCGAATATGACTCCTCTTGATCTGATAAAAGGATAAAGCGTTATCCCCAAATTTCATGAATAAACAGTTATCTTCTAAGTACTTCTCCTTTGAATACAACTCATCGGGGTTTATATAACATCGATGATAACTCCTCTAGGTTATGTTTCTATAAGTTGGCTGAGGACTAAAGTCATGATATAAACCGAGACTGTGACTGCGAAGACTGTGACCGAGACGAAGCCGATATCATGATATAAACTGGGACTGAGATGAAACTGAGACTGAGACGATGATTATAACCGAGACTGAGACTGAAAGAATAACCAACACCAAGATTGATCACTAAGGCAAAGGCCCAGTGGGCTTCATCAAACCTAATGAAGAAATTATAAGGAGCAGGTTTGACTAAAGGGAAATATTTCCCAACAGTTACCCCCCAATTCCCAATCCGATATTAAATTCGGTTTCGGGAATTAACATACCTGAAAATTCTCAGAGAATAGCATACCTTATGAATACAACTCTGCTAAGTCATCAGAACCTTTAATTAATCTCTCATGCGTCAAATGTTTGAGGCATATCTTTTCTAGATCACGGATCACTTTACAGCTCATACTGGCATTTATCTTAGTCCACGTATCTTACTAGGGATATTCATCTGTCGCGTCTCTGGACATTCTTCAGATATTAAAAATAGGTTGAGACACGTGTCTCTCGATGCCTGGCTTACACTGCGTTTGAGAAGACATTGCTTTAATTGCCTCATTCTAGGGTTACGCAACCATCACTGATGCGCCGTCATAAGAAATCTTGCCCTTTCGTCTCTCCAAAGCAAAGACCCTTCGTCTCTCCAAGACTAAAACCCTTATATACAATCTGCTTTCCTCTTCTTCCTTTACGACTATATTTCACTTTTCCCACTTTATCTTTCAGATCTAGCCTTTATTCCTCTCTGTTTCTCACTTTTCCTCCTTTATCTAACAATGGCGTCCACTCGATCAGAGAACTCTTTATCTAAAAATTCCGAGTCTTCTCAGATTAACGAAGAAGAGGTAGCCTCTCAACCCAATGTTGACGAGGCAGAAGCTGTTTCTCAACCTGACGTTAATGAGGAAGAAGCCGCTCCCAACAGCTCTATCTCCTACATTCCTTTAGAAAAAATCAAGGGTTTAGAAGCTAAGTTCACTGTTGATGACGAGGCCAGAATCCGGTACGACTGTGGCATTCCTTCTTCCGTTCAGCTTCACTTTAAAAATCCAGGGACGAATAGTGTAGATGGCGGCAAGATTTGTCTCTACAAAAAAATGTTTATCGCTGGGCTTCGTCTTCCTTTCCCAGCTATTGTTAGGGAACTGCTACAGTATCTCCATGTGTCTCCTAGCCAGATCTTGCCCAACGGATGGAGGTACTTTTTTGCCACTTATATTCAATGGCCCACTGTTTTTGATGGCCAATTGATGTCTATTAGGGAATTTTTTTAATATCTATCGTGTTCAAGCGTACACGGATGGTACCATCGCTTTCATGAGCTGGGGCAGTAGTCTATTTATTTACCTACATCCTACACTTTTGAGCAACAAAGTTTGGAGAAATGAATATTATTATTGAAAAAAAAATTTGTCAACTGAGAAGTGAGTATAGCAACTTTGAGATTTGAAAATGAAACTTTAAATATGAATCTAAGCAGAGAACTGAGATCAACACTTAAGTTGAATTTTTCCTTTGGATTTTGAATTCTCTAACTGTATTGTATCCTTCCCCCCTTAACCGAGGCTTAACATGGTTTAGTCTTAGTTAAAAGAGCTTGTTATCTCTTTGATTTCTTTGCACCTCCTAGTTCTTAACTTCAATATACAGGATAATTTTCTTATATTAAACAATTGAATCTAAAAGTTAAACCTGAGGGTCGATTCTGAGAATAGTCATTCCAGTATTTGATCCTTTGAATTCGTTGCCTGACCTTTAATCTGGACTAGAATACCGTCTTAGTTAACTATCTCATTAACTAAGAGGTTTTGGCAGACGTCTTGGTTAGCTTTTCAGATAACCAATAGAATTTTGCTGGCATCCCAGTTAGTTATCCAGCTAACTGAGAGGATTTACAGACGTCTTGGTTAACTTTTTAGTTAGCCAAGAGAATTTGACTGGCGTCTCAGGTAGCTATCCAGCTAAGTGAGAGGATTTACAGACGTCTTGGTTAACTTTTCAGTTAGCCAAGAGAATTTGACTGGCGTCTCAGTTAGCTATCCAGCTAACTGAGAGGATTTACAGACGTCTTGGTTAACTTTTCAGTTAGCCAAGAGAATTTGACTGGCGTCTCAGTTAGCTATCCAGCTAACTGAGAGGATTTACAGACGTCTTGGTTAACTTTTCAGTTAGCCAAGAGAATTTGACTGGTGAAGTTCCTTTGCAATTGAATTTGAAAATCTTCCAATCTTTATTACTTTAATAAGAACGAGTTACATATGTCTCCTATGGATAATACTTTTTCAAGTGTTCAACGTTTCACGGTCTCGGTAATGGTTGGCCATTCGCTGCTTGTAAGTGGTATGCCCCTTGCCTGTGACACTTGACTACTTGATATGGGCCTTCCCAGGTGGGTCCTAACTTTCCTTGAGTTGGATCATTTGTTGCGATTGTTACCTTCCGTAGAACCCAATCTCCGATCTTGAAACTTTTCGGTCGGACTTTTTTGTTGAAGTACTGAGCAGTTCTTTGCTAGTACGAGGCCATTCGTATAGTTGCTGCTTCCCTCCTTTCATGTAACAAATCCAAGTGGAGATTGATTCCTTCATCATTGAGCCCCGGGTTGTAATGAGTGATTCTGAAACTGGGGGATCCGACCTCAGCTGGGATTACTGCTTCAGTTCCAAAGGCAAGCAAGTACGTAGTTTCAGCAGTGGGTGTGCGAGTCGTTGTTCGATAAGACCATAATACTTCTGGGATGAATTCTACCCATGCTCCTTTCTTATCGGTCAGCTTCTTCTTTAGAGTTTTCATGAGAGTTTTATTGGTGGCCTCCACTTGACCATTCGCCTGTGGATGTCCCGGTGAAGAGAAGAAATTTCTGATGTGAAGCTCTATGCACCACTTTCGGAACGGGACGCAGTCAAACTGTTTCCCGTTGTCTGTGACAAAAGCATAAGGGATCCCGTATCGGCAGATTATTGATTTCCATAGAAAATTCCTTATGTTCCCAGTGGTGATGGTGGCTAACGCTTCTGCTTCTGCCCATTTTGTAAAATAGTCTACTGCCACGACAAGGAACTTGTAGCCTCCTTTTCCTTGGGGAAGAGGTCCCACAATGTCAACTCCCCACTTAGCAAAAGGCCATGGCGACGATATGGGGTTTAGTTCTTCTGGTGGGCTTTTCTCGTCTCGGGTGAATCTTTGGCATTTGTCACAATGTTTAACGATCTCAGCCGAATCTTTGTTCATGTCGGGCCAGAAGTATCCGGCTCTTACTACTTTGTGTGCCAGCATCCTACCTCCCATATGGCTTCCATAGACTCCTTCATGTATTTCTCGGAGAACCTAGTCAGCTTTTGATTCTGAGAGACATTTCAAGAGTGGTAGAGTATACCCTCTTTTGTATAAGACATCTCCCACCAGAGTATACCTGGCTGCTTGCATCTTAACTTTGCGTGATGAATTCTTGTCCTCCGGTAGCTGTCCATTCCTTAGATACTGAGTGATTTCTTTAGCCGACTCGGGGTTATGTGTCTCTTCGTTAATCTGAATCAAGTCTTCACTTTCTAGGATGGAAGGATCGGTTAGAACTCTCACCTTATGTTGGGAGATGTCGATCTCCTCGTCTAAGCCGGATCCTATTCAAGCAAGTAAGTCTACTCAGATATTCTCTTTTCTAGGGATTCTAGTGATCACCATCTTGTCGAAGAAAGATTGATGTTCATGAACCTTTGCAAGGTATTTGATCATCTTGCTTCCACGTGCTTCATATTCTCCTTGGATATGGCCTACTATCACCTGTGAATCGCTCTTTATCTCCAAGTTCTTCACTCCCAATTCTCTGGCTAAGTCGAGACCGGCTAAGACTGCCTCGTACTCAGCTTCATTGTTCGTGGTGGGGAATGCGATCTTAATCGCGAACTCAAATTCTTCTTTTTCTGGACTGATCAGTACTATTCCAGCTCTGCTGCTGGTGGAAGTGGAGGATCCGTCTACATATGCTACCCACATCTCGGTCGTAAGTAACTCCTCGGTCTCGGTTACTCCACAGAATTCGACTAGGAAGTCAGCCAATGCTTGCCCCTTAATCGCTGTTCTAGGGTAGAATTCAATGTCGAATTCACCTAGCTCGACTGCCCAATTGATCAGCCTTCCTGAAAGGTCTGGTTTCTGCAACACCTTCTTTAGGGGGTACTCGGTGAGGACCCTAATAGCATGTGCTTGGAACTAAGGTCTCAGCCTCCGAGCTGACATGACTAAGGCGAACGCCAGCTTCTCTATTCGAAGATATCTCTCTTCTGCTCCATGAAGTGCTTTGCTGGTGAAATATACTGGTTTTTGAACTCCCTTATCGTCCCGAACCAAAGCCGAGCTGACTGCTGATGATGACACAGCTAGGTAGAGATATAATATTTCCCCCCTCAATTGCTCTACTCAAAAGCGAGGGATTGCTTAAGTATTCTTTCAACCGGTGGAAAGCCTCCTCACATTCATCACTCCAGACAAATGCTTTTCTAAAAATCTTAAAAAATGGAAGACACTTATCTGTTGACCGTGAGATGAATCGGTTCAGAGCGGCTATTCTTCCGGTAAGTTGCTGCAGCTGCTTGATAGTTTGAGGTGGGTGCATGTCTAGGACTGCCTGTATTTTCTCCGGATTTGCTTCGATTCCTCTCTGGGACACCATGAATCCTAAGAACTTGCCTGAGGCCACCCCAAATGCGCATTTAGTGGGATTCAGCTTCATCTGGTGCTGTCTTAACGTTTCAAAGGTCTCTTCCAGATCTTGTATGTGGCTGGCAGACTGAATGCTCTTGACCAACATGTCATCTACGTAAACTTCTACATTTCTTCCTATCTGCTTTTGAAACATTTTATTGACTAACCTTTGATAAGTAGCACCGGCATTCTTCAATCCAAAGGGTATCATGTTGTAGCAGTATAGTCCTCGGTCTGTGACAAAGGCAATCTTTTCCTGATCTATCTCATGCATGTGTATCTGGTTATACCCTGAGAAGGCATCCATAAAGCTGAGAAGTTCATGCCCTGAGGTATAATCCACCAATAAATTGATCTGAGGCAGAGGAAAGCTATAATTTGGGCATGCCTTGTTGAGATCCGTGAAGTCCTCACACATTCACCACTTCCCGTTTGCTTTTTTTACTAAGACCACATTAGCCAACCATTCAGGGTAGTCGACTTCCCTGATGAAACCGACTTGTAGCAACTTCTCTACCTTGGTTGCAACAGCTTGATTTCTCTCCGGGGCGAAGCTTCTTCTTTTTTGCTTGACCGGACGATAGCTTGGATCAACATTTAGTCGATGCACTATCACCGAGGGGTCTATGCCAGGCATGTCTTCATGGCTCCATGCGAACACATCTGCATTTTGTCTCAGAAATTCCACCAGTGTTTCCTTTTGTTCCTGAAGTAGATTTGATCCCACTCTTATCTTCCTTTCGGAATTGCCAACCTCAAATTCTTCCAATTCTTCGATTGGTTCTCCCGACAGTGATTGCTATTTGTCATCCCTTCGTGTTCTTTCTTTGGAGATAGCTCTTGGGACTGGATCTTTTAGAGACGTGTTGTAACACTGGCGGGCCGTATATTGATCGCCCTTCACTTCTCCGACTCCTTCTTTGGTGGGGAATTTCATCTTAAGATGAGGCGTTGATGTTACAGCTTCTAGTTCATTCAGTGCAGCACGGCCCAAGATGGCATTATACGCAGATGGCTTGTCCACTAGCAGGAACTTAACCATGATCGTTCTCTGTCTTGGATATTCTCCTGGAGTCACAGGAAGCTCTATCGAACCGACTGGGTATACTTGTTCTCCTGCGAATCCAATCAGGGGGCAAGTGGCTGGGATGAGCTTATCTCGGCTAATATCGAGATGTAAAAAGGCTGACCAGTACAAGATATCAGCAGAGCTTCCATTGTCCACCAAAATGCGATGGACGTTGTGATTCCTGATACGCATGGAGACCACTAAGGCGTCAGTGTGGGGACGACTTACTCCAGTGTAGTCTTCATCAGAGAATCCTATGACCAGTGATTCCTTTTTCCAGGACTTGAGAGGTCTATCCACATTGTAAACTTCCCAATTCTTTGCTTGACGGGCGTAGGATTTTCTGGCCGAGTGTGTTTCACCTCCTCCTGCAAATCCTCCAGAGATTGTTCGGATTTCTCCGAGTACATGCCTGTTTGCTGGACTTCTGCTTCTGCTCCGCTCCCGTCTCGGTTCTTCTCGTCTTCTTTCATGATCTTGAGAACCTCCACGCCTGTCTCGGTTTCGGTCTTGAGATCCTTCTCGCCTGTCTCGATTCCGTTCCCGAGACCTCTCTTGTCTGTCTCGGTTTTCTTCGTATCGGTCCCGATCCTGGTGTGGAGGAGTTCTTGCTCGGTCAGAATGTGGAGGGCGATTATCTCTTGGTGGACCCTGTCGCAGCCGTTGATCTGAGTCTCGGCGCTGGTCTTGATGACCCTTCTGATTTGCTAGGAATTTCACCAGCTTGCCGTTACTAATGAATTTCTCAATAGCGAATCGTAGAGATATACATCCTTCTGTGGTGTGGCCGTTAGCTTCATGGTATAATCAATACTTGTGTCGGTTTCTGGCCAATAACTCTTCAAGGATCTTCGCTGGACGTACATATTCCGGATCCTTCTTTATCTCCAAGAGGACCTCCGCAGCAGTTGTGTTTAGAGGAGTGAAGTTGAATTTATCTGTTGGTGTGGAAACTTGGGGGCCAGTTATCGTCTGGACTTCAGACTCCTTCTTCTTCTTCTTCTCGGTCTCTTTATGGGCCGAGACTGGTTCTTGTCGGGAGTCTTATTTCTCGGAGATTCTCCTCCTGGTTGATAAACTCCTCGGCTTTATCCATGAATTCATGAAGATTTTTGGGTTGCTTCTTGGCTAACTCCCTCATCAAGGCTCCATCTGGGTGGATTCCTCTGAATAGGGCTGCAAAGGCCATCTCGTTAGTAAAGGTACTGACTGAAAGCTTTTCTTCATTGAACCTCATGATGTAGTCCTTCAAGGACTCATCTTTGCCTTGAATGAGGGTCAACAGGTGTCCTGATGACTTCCTTCGCTTTCTTCCTGCAAAAAACTAAGTTAGAAACTTCCTTCCTAAGTCTGCAAAGCTGTTTACAGAATTGGGAGGTAGTTTCTTGAACCAATCCCTGGCGCTTCCCCCCAAAGTTAAGGGAAAGGCCCTGCAAGCCACTTCTTTAGGAGTCCATGAAGGTCCATATGGGCCCGATACTGGTCCAGGTGGTCGGTTGGATCTTCCGCGCCTGTGAAAACTAGGATGTTGGGCATCTTGAATTTTTCTGGCAAGGGTTTGACAGCTATGTCCTCGGTGAATGGGGAAGCGATTCCTTGCAGCAGATTATCAACCATAGAGGTTTTACTCTTGTCTTTTTGGATTGCCTCCCGTTGAATGAGGTCATACTTCTTCTCCAGTGCCGCGAGCATCTCATCTTTCTGATTGGTGTCTTTCTGCATGAGCTCGCATTTTTTCTCTAATGTCGCCATCGTGTCTTGGAGTTTTTTGACCGTGGATCTAGTTTTCTTGCATCTAGCATCCCGGTTCACCTTTCTTTGTTCGTGATTTTCTCCCTGGTTCTCCTGATGTCTACTTTGGCTACTTTGTACTTCACCTTCTGAGATCTGGTGTCGAAGAGCAGCATTGGATTGGTGCATATCATCCAAATCTTTCTGCATCTGCGCAATTCTAGCTTCATAAGCTGCATTTGCTGTCCTCTGTTCTTCCTTGTGGTTGGTTTCCGCATTGGCGTGTGCATCAATATGGGCATCGTTCTGTGGAGGCGTGTTCACCATGACGGATTTTGTTTATGAGAAACAATAAATAGTTCCCACAGACGGCGCCAAACTATTGGTATAGTTTCCGGTATGATGAACTATGTCTCGCTTTTGGAAATCTGCAAAACAAGAAATTAGTCAAAGAAGCTTGCTGGGGGTGCCAGCTGGTTCCACTTCGATGTCTAAGTCAGTTTTCTGGTTTAGAAATATTAGAGACTTGAATTCTTGTGATATATCTGGTTTATAAATAGCAAGATTTACTATTTATAAGCTTTTAGACTTTGGTTTTCGTCTTACTCTTCTAGTAGACTTTGAGTCTAATTCATCAACAGAGTTTGAGTAGGATTTATCTTGAACTGAAGTTTCCGAATATGACTCCTCTTGATCTGATAAAAGGATAAAGCGTTATCCCCAAATTCCAGGAATAAACAGTTATCTTCTAAGTACTTCTCCTTTGAATACAATTCATCGGGGTTTATATAACATCGATGATAACTCCTCTAGGTTATGTTTCTATAAGTTGGTTGAGGACTAAAGTCATGATATAAACCGAGACTGTGATCGAGACGAAGCCGATATCATGATATAAACTGGGACTGAGATGAAACTGAGACTGAGACAATGATTATAACCGAGACTGAGACTGAAAGAGTAACCAACACCAAGACTAATCACTAAGGCAAAGGCCCAGTGGGCTTCATCAAGCCCAATGAAGAAATTATAAGGAGCAGGTTTGACTAAAGGGAAATATTTCCCAACAGTATCCAATATTGAAATAAATTCAGAGTTTTCCTTGACTTTGAGATCTATATATATATTCTGATGAATAAATTTTCATTACCAACAAAAACAAGCTATAACCAACAGCTAAAAGTAAGGCCACTCAGAGGAGGCACGTCAACATTGTGTAAAATAGGATAGATGGAGGCTACACTGGCTTTAGAGGAAAAATTATCTCTTAATTTCAAATGAAATGAATAAGATCTAGTTAATATAAATTAATGACTAATGAGTTTCACAAATGCAAAAAATAAATTTTTTAAAAAAACAAAAAAAAAAGTTCACTTGTGCAAAATTCAACAACAAACACTTTTCTAAAAAAAAACATGTAAATTTAACGGGAATCTTCTGTTCCCTCTTCAGTTCTTTAATAATTCCATCCCAAAGGAGAGACCAAAAGAAAAAGAAAAAAGGTGGCAACAGCGACGGAGGAGGCGGTGATGACGTAAGCGCAGCATAGGTTGGAGAGAAAATAGCACGCTGTCCAATTTCTACATTTCAATTCAACCTTGATTCTCATTTCAATCCGTGTTTGATTTTCGATTCAACCGCCGTCTGGTTTCTCGAGCGTCTTCAATAAGTTGTTGAACGGACGGCCAATACAACAAAAAATAAAGGAAATGGAGCACGTTTTCTTTTCTACCAGTTTTCAATGCTTTGGTTCTGAATCTGAAAATTGAAGAGATCTAAAGGTTTCACCGTGACCAACACATATGTACATCTGAATCTTGTGACATCGAATGACGCCCCGCCTTTTAATAATAAGGCATAATTGAAAATTTCTTATTTTGCACGTGACGTTACGACATCAGAGATAGAATTACGCAGCGGAATATTTTTTTTTCTTTTAATAACACAAGGAATAACCCTCACATAACATATTGAGTTGATTGAATATACCTCAATTTAAATAAATATTAACATTGTGCGGTTACATAATAAATACATTAGGTGCATCAAATAAAGATAAGTGTCACAGACGGCACAATAGCAAATATAAATAAAAGAGTTCATACATGTTATAAAAAGCAGTACATAGCAAAAGATAGATTAAACGTAATGTCTATCATCATATTGAGGCAACAAGTAGCTTTATCAAAATTGATCAAAACTGGCAAGAGGGTCCTGATCCTCTTCTTCCAATCCTGCATCGTAGTCTATGTAAATATGGCGTTACCATATTTACATAGACAAACAAGTGAGTTCCACTGTTTCAATAAATATAAAAGTTACTGGTTTATTGTTGTATTATTAATGACAATCATGCAATTTCTGTATTATTCATGCAATGCATCACTCTAGAGGACTCCAACTTCTCGGCTAATAGGGGACTCCAACCCCACGCTTACGAGTTATAGGGGACTCCAACCCCACGTTCTCACTTTACTAGCAGTACTGAGGACTTCACCCACCAGACTGAGGATTTCACCCACCTATTATAATCTTTCAGCACTGGGGACTCCAACCGCCAGTCTGGGGACTAGAACCCACTTTATTATTATCTTTCAGCACTGGGGACTCTAACCACCAGTCTGGGGACTTGAACCCAAAATGTATTAATGTCTTTTATGATCTGTTTTGGAACAACAATAAAAATAAGACAATATGCAATATCATATTTATTCACATATAATCAAACAGTTGATAAATAAATCAGCAAGTATTATCTTATTAGAACCAGTATCATTTCTCAGTAAGTACTTCCATACTTACACTTCACAGCTTTCAGAGAATATCCACACAAGTGATCACTGCAATACAGTTTTGTACATGTGATAGTAAATTAGTATAAAATCGCTAAAAGCTTATTTTTAATACTTTTGTAACTTTTGGCTTTTAAACAATTTATCTAAGCTCCCTAATGTTACTTAGGCATTATGACGGCATATAAAAAGAGGTAGTAGCATTACCACATATTTTTATATGGGTATTACTACTGTATTTATTTAGTTAATGCAAAAAAAAAATACTATTTAAAGTAAAACCGACATTATAACGGCATTAGTATGCTAAAAGCTTAATCCTTTTTATATAAAATGGATAATACATTCCATTACTATAAATAATGGATATAGTATTTTAAAAATACAGTGGCGGCATAACAGCATAATTATGAATAATTCATACATATAATATTTTTGTAAAATTTTGGCAAGAGTAACAACATTAGTATAACTAAATGTTTAAAAATATTTTAAAACTTTGGGCAGCGTAACGGCACATTTATGGAACATCTAATTAAACTTGGGCATTATAACGGCATTTTGATAATTTAAATAACAATATATAAGATGAAGTTAAAACTTGTTTAAAGTATTTTCCAGATATAAAACTATGCATTTAAAGTAAAAATAAAACTTGTAAGTTTAATAACTTACCTAGAAAAGCCACAGATGAAGCTTAGCTTATCCCTCTCGCTCTCTCTCTCTCTCTCTCTCTCTTTTCTCTCTCTCTTTCTCTCTCTCTATTCGGTTTGAAAGTAGGAAGAATGAAAGTGAATGTGCAAGAGGCTTCATCTCCTATTTATAAAACTTTTAAAGGCCAAGATTATCCTACTATTTCATTATCTACGGCTGAGGTGCAAAAGCAATCGTATGCAATATGAAGGTTACATATACTTACGTTTCATTTATTACAGAATATTATCTGCATCTTATCTGCATCCTACTCATTACCATTCGTATAATCAATACACAATTTACTCTAATAGTGTGAAAACCATTAAAGAGGGTGATGTGAGGCTAGGTGCAGCCCCCTTTTTATTTTCTTTCTTTCTTTTTGTTTTTCTTTTGATTTTCGTCCAGCCACCGTGCTGGGTGGTTTGGACAACTTTTCGTCCCTTTTCCGAAATTTGAAAATCATGAAATTTGGAGGGTAGATAAAGGACTACGAGACAAGTATTCTGGCTTTTGAATCAGCCAAATTGGAGTTCGTTTGACCCTATTTTCATTATTTTTAGTTTAAAGTTCATTTACACTTTCCATTGTATTAGAGTCTAAAAGTGTTCCAATAGACTCCAAATTTTTACCATATGTTCTATAAACACTACTTATAGATAGAGAACTACGAGACGAGTATTCCGGATTTTGAATTAATCAAATCGGAGTTCGTTTGACTTTATTTTCATTATTTTTAGTTTAGAGTTTATTTACACTTTTTATTGTACTAAAGTCTAAAAGTGTTCCAATAGACTTCAAATTTTTACCATATGTTCTATAAACACTACGTATAGATAGAGAACTACGAGACGAGTATTTCGAATTTTGAATTAATCAAATCGGAATTCGTTTGACCCTATTTTAGTTTAAAGTTTATTTACACTTTCCATTGTATTAGAGTTTAAAATGTATTCCAATAGACTCTAAATTTTTATCATATGTTCTATAATTACTTATAAAGTCTTTATAATCTTCCTATATGTACTTATTGTATTATTGTTTGGTCTTAAATTTCAGTTTAAGACTGTCTTATTCGTGATTTAAAATCTGGGGCACTATACATTGGGATTGAGATGGAAAACAAAAAATCCTCAAAATATGTGATGGATTACAGGTATAATGCAAGAAATATCCCTCAATTGCATAAATGAGCCAACAGAGAAATTGCCCTTTTCACAAAGAATGAGCCTTAGAGCACTCACATATTGGCCTCACAAAGTAGGCTAACAGCAGAAAAAGCTAACTTGTTGACGCTCTGTAGCAAAAAAAAAAAAAAAAAAAAGTCACACATTGGGCTCAACAAAATACTCAAATTTGGCGACTAGTCAAGTTTCAGGCAATACACATCCATATAAAATTAATAAATCAATCTCTCCACATCTCTGTTCTTATAATAATTTTTTTCTCTCTCTCTCTCATGCTCCTCCTCTCCTTCCTGTCTTTCCTTTTCTTTTTTTCATCCGACGCCTTCTCTTTTACTTCATCTCTGTACATCGCTCTCCATCCCTCTTCATACATCAATAGCGCATCAGTATGACTTCAATTTTTTTTATATCTCTTTTTTAAAAAGACCTGTTAGAAAAAGATTACATAACATACTATATACCTAGTATATATAATAATATATATAGTATATATAATATAAATATATCATTACTATATACCTAATGGCATATATGGAAAAATGATTTAAAATATGACTTCTTTAAAAATATGCAGAATCTTAGCACTGTGATAGTTAGGAATGATAAGGTTTCAAAATATGATTGTTAGAGGAAAATAAGAAATAATAAACAAGAAAGAAATAAGATTATTTAACATGGAATAGTAAAGTGTAGCTAAAATGTTGAGCAGATGTAATGTTTTTTTGAAAGTTGTCTAGCTAAAATGAAAAAAGGATGTTTTAACTAAACTTCATATTATGTTGAGCCTATGTGTGCTCTTACACACTAAACTAAATTACTATCCTTTAGATCTCTTCAGTCACTTTTGTCCAGGTTTTCCTACAAATCCTCTCCTTTTGGGAACCACACTATCTTTTTTGGTCACACTCCTGTAATCAATTTTTCAGAGTTAACTAGATACATCGAAATTTGATTCCTCTACTTTATTTTTAAATAAAAAAGTAAAAGTAGTTTGACTCTTACATTAAAACAAAGTATTAAAAAAAACTGCTCTAATGCTCTGGGCAAATTCTCTTTCTCTCTCTCGTATATATATACTAATATATAATAAAAAATCCCTAAAAGTTACGCGTGATAAAAAAACTTAACTCTATAAAGAGGGGTGTCGGAAGAACTGACAGCCTTAAGTCATGACGATAGTACAAATGAATGCGGTCTTGTTAATGGGGTGTCTGGTGGGAAGAAGAAAAAAGAAATTGGGTGGACAACTGAAGGGAGCTAGGCCGTGTTGGGTGCTTATTGAATAGATTATAGAATAAGGAATTCCAGACTCGATTTTATTTTGTTCTTTAAATATGAGTAAGTAATAGTATTTAAGGCTATTTTAAACGATTTATTTCGTTTAAATGAGCTATTTGATTTTTTTATTTATAATTACGTGTCTTTAAACGAATTACTTTGATTCTTTTTTACATATTAATTTAATTTACTTTCAATTAAAAAAATCAAAAATTAGAATGAGAAACTAATATTTTATTATAAAAAGAACGAGGTATGCGGTGAAATGACTCTCTACTGATAGGGATGCCAGTTTTATGCTTTCTATTTTTTTTCTTCAACTAGGAGCCGGATGGGGCAAAAAATGGTACAAATTCATTTTACTCTTTAAAGTTTAAAAAAATTTCTTAATAGTAAAGAGCCGAATGAGAATATACTCAATCGAACCGAGCTTTCAACAATTTCAAGATTGAAAAACTCGTTTAAAGATGAAATTACATAATTACCGAAGCCTCGAGTTTTGGCGAATCCCGGGCTTTAATTTTTGGGAGCAATTTGATAACATTGCCTATTTTGAGGTAGATCCAGATACTCGGATCCGAGCTTAAGTTTAAGGCTTATTAAAAAATTTTTAATAATAAGTGAATTCGAACGAAGGTCAATTCCCGAATTTTGTAAACAATTTCTAATACATTTATTTAAAAATATATATAAGTAACTAATACAGGCCAAATACTTATAATTTTAAATATTTTAATAATAATTTTTTTTATAGTACCAATGAGCACGTGGTTATGTCCTTAATGATCCCCTGAACGTGACAGACTAACAGGTTTTTTTTATAAAAAATAACTGAACGAAAATTGGCTTCAAAAATGTGATTTTTGTTATTTTGGGTTTGCCAACCCAAATAGAAACCCTCTGATTTTTTTTTTTTTTAAATATACCCATTTGAAAAGTTTTGATTCTTTGTAATTAATGCCAACACAATGAACCAATTTTTTATTTCTTAAATAAAAAAAAAACTTTAGAATAATTTGGTTTTTTTTTAAATAAAAAAAAAACCCACAAACCAACAATAAATGAAAAGAAACAAATACCCAAAAAACAAAATTAAATAAAAATCTGAAATTTTTCCCCACCATGTTAAAACCATAATTTTTCCCACTTTAGCTATTAATAAAAGGTGGGTTTAACGCAAATCTACGGGAACACCACCCAAATGCTCCTCGTCCCTCCTCTCCAAAAAACCATAAAATGGGGAAAACTTTTTTTTTGGGGCGGAAAAAAGAATTTTAAGGGGTCACTTCTTTATACAAACAAAAATCTCTAAAATGCCATTTTTATACTTTTTCGGGTCTTTAAAAATATATTTTTTTTGGTCCTTGTGCAAGGTAAAAGAGAAGTTAAGAGGTGTAAAGGGGGATAGTTTTTAATCCGCTTATAACTCGAAAAACCCACAACCAAATAAATCGGAATAACCCGTTTTTTAGGCCCAGTTTCGAATTTACAGTTAATTAATTTTAGAAAATCGGTTTTTTTTTAACCAAGAATAACCGGGAATAACCCGGATTATACTATAATAAATATTAAAATTTTAATAATTTTTTTTTTTTCTCCCTCTCTCTCCCCTCTCATAAGAAAGCTTCCCTGTTCTCAAGGGAGCAAAGGCAAGAAAATGTTGAAGAGAGAGAGAGAGAGAGAGAAGAAAAAGGAAAGAAAAGAAAAGAGAAACGATAGAGAAAAAAATATCATAAATGGAAACTGTTCCACATTGAAAAATATTAACAAAATTTTTTTTTTTTCTACTCCTCTTAATTTCAAAAAATTAAATTTTTGGGAAAGGGGGGGGGGGGTTTGAAAAAGTGATTAAAAAGATAATAATATTTTTTGTGAAAACCCATAACATCAAAACCAGTTACCGGTTAATAACTGGTTTAAAAACCGGTTTATAACCGTATTGAAACCGGTTATTAGCAACCACAACGGGGTTCTCGGTTGCGGTTGCAGTTGCTAAAAATTAAATAACCGGAGACTCCAGTTGCGGTTATTGCCCAATAATTCGCAATCGGTTGTACACTCCTAATATAAAGTATCTTGGCAGACCTTCTTGCCAACTGAGTCAATTGACGCGTACTTGATTTAAGAAGGATTTTTTATTTTTTATTTTTTATTTTTTTTGATCTTTTGTTTGGGATACCCCTCCCTTTTCAAAAGTACTGTCCCAACAAAATTCATGGTAGGTGACAAATACAATATGAATTTAAAAATACAATACTGCACAAATAAATCCACAAAATATTACTACTACCCCAAAACAGTTTTACATGCATGTCAATATTAAACATAGTGTACAAAAAATGTTTATCATGTAACTTTTTCAACGAAAGAATTTTCATTCATTTTTATGTCAATCCTATCACTATTCTAGTTGATCGGGTCGGGCTGACCACATGGACTTGGGCCAGCCCAAACCACAGATCAAGCACGCAAGACAAAAAACACAATCATTTTAACTTAAAAAATGCTATGAGTACTAAATTCTTTATTAAGATGATGTGAAGCTTATTTATTGGAAATAATTAAAAAAAAAAATGTTAGAGGTACCAATGAATAAGCTACACATCATCTTGATACCCATCTCTTGATAAAAAATTTAGTATTCATTTATTGATAAAAAATTTTGTACCTATAACATTTTCCTTTTAAATTTCCAGTTGTGGGGACACGAAAAAGGGTTCACCGACTTGGGAAAGATGCGCCATTACCAGTAGAATTAACAAAGGAACACTTAAAAAAAAAAAAAAAAGAAGGAACCCTAAAACAAAAACTAAACCGAGTGGGACTTCATTTTTTTTGGTCCTGGCATTTTTTTTCGAATTTTTTTGGGATTTTTCTTTTCTAATTCCTATGCTTTTCATTATTGGCTAAGTGAAATTTGGCATTTATAAAGCAATGAATTTGCAAAATTATAGGTCTATTCTTTTACATTTTAAATTGGATTGCCACTATTAGCCTGTTCTTTTCAAGTATACCCCTAACACTTTATTGTAGGCGTAGCATGATGCTCGTTGCGATTTTGTTCTTAACGATTTTACTATAACTGCAATTTAGCCTCTAAAACAATATATATTGTCTTTATTTGTATAAGTTAATTTATTTATTTCTTTTTATTTAAAGTTAACCTGTATTATATAGGTGGGCCCTGATAGCTGGTCGAATTCCAGGCCGAAAAACAGAAGAAATAGAGCGGTTTTGGATAATGAGACATGAAGAAGTGTTTGAAAAAAAAAAAAAGAGAGCTGAAGAGACATAATTCTTAATGCCCCACGAAATTAAAATAATACTATAAAAATAATAAAAAATAAAGTTATACAAGTATATATAAGTCAAATTGAATTTATACTAGTAACGAGTATAATTAATAAGCGAGCCTAAATTTGTGTTTACGATCAGCTCATTTATTAAACGAACTAAATTCGAATCGAGTTTATACCAGCAAATTATCGAACGGAGTTGTTCATTTACGGATTTTGCTTAGGTGCCGTTAAAAAATTACAGTACATGTGACGTAGTTTTTTCAATGGTTCATATTTGGATATCAAGTTTTCCATAAAAAAAAAAAAAAAGTAAATTATGATTGAAAAAAAAAATTAATATAAACAAACATATCCGTTCATTTGCAGCCTAAGAACATGCAAACCGCCAACGTACAGAAATCGATATGACAAGCAAGCTTAACAAGCATGGCATAATCGACATTGCTAATGTGTTAAATAACTTGAAATTTGCAGATAGGCAATATTTTTCAACACATATATCAATTCTGTTATGCATGGTGATGCCACCTTCATATATATTATTGATTAAAATTTTAACCTCTGTGCACTCCGCATGCCTTTATTCATGCGCCAATCGAGATTGAGAATGAACAAAGTCGACCATAATTCCATCACGCAAAGCTTCACAAGCAGAAAACTGGATCGAAGCTCTCAGGTACACTCTCTGTGATTTGAAAAGGGTCTTCTTCTGGTTTATAGGGAATACAAACTGCAGGAAAAAGATAGAGGTTACTTTTATGAACGCCAAACCCTAGAAACTGGTCCCAAGTCTTGCTATAGAGTTGGCTAGGCTGTCAGCTGATTCCTGCGTGGATGCTTCTGTATACACACGTATCACTCTCGGTTCCTGACGATCGTATGAATGAATCGGCCTTGAGCGTATTTTGCTGCATTATTGATTAAAAAAAAGTCTTATTAAAATTATTCTTGGCTTTGTTCCATCTATAATATTGAAGAAATCAGTTTTTCAAGAAGTTTAGAATTATATCAAACACTCATGAAATTATCCAAGATCCCTACATGGTGCAAGTTTTCTAGCCATGTAGAACCAAGGGACAAGTAAAACACTGCCATGACCTTGGGGTATATATATGTGTAAAGTTATGCCTTGTATTCTGTAGTTGAAATTTTGATAGTAACCTAAGTGAGCTTGGATTGTCTAGACCAAAATCGTATTGAATAATCATGATGATGACCAAGGATTAATAATATCATATCAGTTTAATTTAAACGGTTATCAATAATATGTTATCCGGCCTCAGCATTAATGGCTTCTTGAATGTGAGGGGCTTCTTGAATGCCAGGGGCCTCAACGACTACAGTTTCTGCATTTGCTGTGATAACAGCAGTTCTGTCAACAACTTTTACCTGAAAGAATAGGAAAGGAATGGAATTCAATTTCTGAACTAAAAATTAATAATAACAACAATAACAATAGAACAATTATATTTCATTGTAAAGAATGCTAATGTAAGCTAAAAAAAAATACATCTATGGTGTACAGGGCAAATTTCTTACTTCAGGCATAAAAATATTGAAGGAACATCAACTTTTATTTCTGAACTAAAATAAAGGTAAGGGCTTCTTGAATGCCCTGGCATAGGAACGGCAGTGGAATCAATTTTCTGAACTAAAGGAATGACATAATCAACAGAACAATTATATTATTGTAAGGAATGCTAATGTAAGCTAAAAAAAAAAAAAAAAATCCCTGTTCTACTGGCAAATTCCCTCCTTCAGCATAAAAACATTGAAGGAACATCAAAACTATATAAAGGAGTAAAGGACCATGCGACTAGAAGCAGAATACGAGAAACTCTAACTAATAAGCACCATTACACCTTTGCAGATAATGTCACTATTAGACAAGCTCTACTGGTGTTGATGAAAGCCATATGAGACAAAAACTAAACTTTGTTATCATGAGCGCGATCTGCTCTCAAGCAGAAGATGCAGCATGTAAAACTTTGTACATGGCGAACCCCTGTCCAAATATGTCATATACCACATAAGCATGTGGAATTTGTTCCACCCCAATGTCCAACATCAAGTAAAGCACAAATGATTGCCAACAAATGGGGTCAGGTTTTGTTGAGTTATCAAGGAGAAAGCAGGATTCATAAGCCTCTTGTCCCAACCACTTGAGGATTTACTGCATAAACCTTTTCACAGTTCTGGTCTACATAGATAACCATGGCATGGGATATATGCTCGACTTTCTTTTATTTTTTCAAATCCTTTGAACTATTCACTTTTCAGTCTTTCCAATATCCTATTTCAGTCAAATTGGACAATTTAAACAACTCAATTTGCTAACTTCATTAATCAGTCCTCATCTGTTGCAGCCAATCACTTACCATAATATGATTTATTATAGCACGCCAGTTTTCCTTGTTGCTGCTAATCCAGCTCAACATCCGTTTTTTCCCCAGAATGGGTATGCTATGACATGGCCGCCAGTCTTACAGCCATCATCTTTCAGTCCACTTAACTTATACATGGCTGAACACAGTACGTGAATCATCCTAGCTTGTTATCTACCCCTATTAACTTCAGTTGTTTGCTCTACCTTGTGCAGCTATTGCAGAATTGTTTGAGAGTAATGGATTTTATCTAGGAAAAGTAGTGGATGAGTTAATTATACTATTTTACCTTTGAAGTTTGAGATTAACTCAATTGCGTATATTTAAATTTGATTATTTCTAAGCACCATTGAACTTTTGCATTTTGCGGTTTATGAAAATAATTTGGCGTCTTTTTTTTTTTCTTTTGTCAGGTGACAGAAACAGGGGATTTTGTTGGCGGTGGAGATTTTTTCTTCTTGATAACCTTTACAAACCATTGAGGAAGTTGAGGAGACATGTCTGAAAATATCCTAAATCCAAGTGTCCACTAGGGTATTAATTCAAAGAAGAATCACAAATCGTGTACTTTGGCTTTTTCTTTTTTTTTTCTTCCTCTTTTTTGGGTCTGAATGTACTTGACTCGTTCAGAGGTAATAATCCTAGCATGTCTGCTATTTTTAATTAAAGATGTCTCTAAACCATTTCCATTCAGCCACTAAAAAGATTGGAGATCAAATTAATCTTCCAACACCCATGTCAATTAGAAAACAATTAAATCTCTTCATGGTGATAGAAAAGGACGATACAATTATTCGTCAAAAATACTAACACTGAAGAATTCGGGACCTCTTTTTTTTGGTCTCTAATGATTCTACAAAACTCCAATATTTTATTTTCAGCATATGCACGAATAAACATCATTTAGTGATGCAGAGGAATACTAACTAGCGCTTAAGTTGACATTTCATACTAGACCCTGACCCTGACCCTGAAGTTAGAATTGACTGAACCAGTTATGTATATAAAGCTCCATTTGAATTTTAGAATCCACAATGCCTACAAAGAGCTCATATATAGCATAGAAAAAGGAAAAGCACATTCACCTTCCAATTTCAGGATAACAAGATTATCTTAATAGAAAGTGATCAAGAAAACTGATCTTAAGCTTCCTACTCGGTACATTCTAATAAAATTCACTCCATCTCTGTATTGACCAACCCATTTTTGCAAAATGGCCTCCACCAAGAGCAACCCACTCAGTGACTCAGAGCATCTCCAACTGCTTGGTTAATCAACTTACTGACTGCCAATAGTCTCAAAACGGCCTTTTGCTCTTCTGAAACTGAATCAAACAACGAAATAATACATGAAGCACATCACTTAATCATCATATTAGAACTGCTACAATAGATGAAAATATGATATAACCTATAGATACTGAAGAAAACTTCCTATATCTGGCCTCTAACTAACATAAGAAAGATTATGAGAATAAGATGGTTCCATAGCCACTAGCCTCAAAATAGATCCCATTATCATACTCAGCTGCTTTCTCGTGCAAGTATTTGACTCCTGTTGGAGTAAACACAACTTCTAAGCCCAACTTTTTGAGGTAATCTGTTGATGCTCCATTTGCATATGCTGTCTGTACAACACCAAGACAAGCATGATAACTACTGTTTATAATTTCACCACCCTCTTTGCTGAGAGTGTTTAGTTGCTCCTTGATGAAGATAGCAAGCAAAGACAATATTTTGTCCATCAACAAGATCAACCTTATTGCAAATTTTTAATGGCACAGAAAATATACCAGTCGATCAGCATCCCCATCCAAACTAGCACACCTGAAATACTAGAACCAACAACAAAAGTAAACCCCAACTCACATCAGTCAATTTCATACCAAGCATCAATGATACTTACCTAATTGATAGATAGTTTGATTTGTGTCAAAGTCAACTTAGAAAAAAGGAATACCTTTATTGTACAGTTGACAATCAAGAATCATTTACTATCAAACAAGGAAGAGATGGCTGACCTTAGTCCTATGGACTGGGAACCAAAGCCACGTGAAGAAAACTTCTCCTTCTGCACATAATCAGCACCAACTCCTTCATTGAGCACACCTCCATCTTTCCCAGAATTATGAATCTCAACAAACATACCATCCAACATTTTCCTTAAAACCTCAAGCTTTTCTCCACCCACACCATTAGCCCCATCAACAGCCAATTTTTCATCCACCTCACTTATCTTACTTCCACTTGGGATCAAATCAATCAAGCGCCTAATCAATAACTTATAGCAAAGGCCTATAAAGACAAAATAATATCAAACAAATCATATTCACCTTTAGCTCAAACAAACCTGAATGACCTTGATTGTTGTTCAAAATAATCCAGTTCTGATGCTTTCATGCCGTTATTTCTCGCACGCACCATCCAATGTAGTTGTGGGGTTGTCATAATTCCCATATCAATGGCAACCGCTCCAAGAATTGAACTGTTTCCCTTCAACCAAACTTAAAACATAAGCAAAACATACTTAATGCAAGTGAAACAATACCTAATCCATTTGTACAAAGCTCACAATTATTAAGGGGAAAGAGGCTATGTAGTACTTGTTTAGCAGCTTCAAGTAGAGACTCCCCACTAGGCCTTGTCTCTCCCCAACAATATCTTAGCCCGCCTCACTCCCCCCAATGCGATTTTTTCCTTCTCCATAAATTCGGTTATAACCTGTCCCCACAAAAGAAAATAAAACAAGATAAGCATAATATACTTTTTGATGCAGGCATTCCAAGTAAAATCCAGTAAGTCATACACCCTTACAACTACTTTCAGTAGCTAGTCCTCATTTGGAGAGAAAAAAAAAACCCAATTCAACTTTAACTATCAAATTGTTTTTCAAATTACTATCTTTGAGTCTCTAACCTTCCATTTGTTTAAAACCCAATTTAGCTTCTTACAAACGAAACCCACTAAAAGTAGTAAATTTGAAATGTATTTTATATCCTCAACTTTTTCTAGAAAATGTTACTTCCATTCAACCAAAAATATTTTTAACAAAACAGTATCATATCACCCTTTCCAGCTAAAATTAACATTCTCTTTGTCCCAAACAAAGCGAAATCCTTCATGACAAACAAATTGGCACTACATACATACATTAATACTTTTACATAAATACACATACATAAAGAAGAGAGAGTGGCACTACATATAAACCAAATGGCCAGGACCAAGGAACATTCAGAGAAACATTAATGTATTCAAAATATGTTAAAAGCTATGAGAAGTGACTAATGACTAAATATATCCAGCTTATTCAGATATTAAAGCCCAAAAGTTTTTAACAGTCATGAAAATTTGTCACAAGATACAAGGCAAGCTGGAAAGTGTGGCTGTCAACAGGAACAAAAATTAGATCATGGAAACTAGATTCCGAGGTCTATGTACATGAAACGACCTAATGAAAAACGCTAGCTACATATACACTATTACCCCAAAAGGACTAATCAATTTGAAGCTTTTCTAGGATCATTTATAAAATCCAATTTCACCTAGTAAATAAGCAATGTAAAACTTAACACCCATAAATGTCTCTTATAAACCAATCACTATATGTGAACTACTCATCTTCCTAATATGTGACCAAGGGGTTACAAACTCTCCCCTCCCCTCCCTTAAACTCCTGACGGCCTCGTCAGGGCCACGTCATGTAGTGCTAACAGTACTACATAATGCATTGCAACTTGGCTCTGATACAATTTGAAACATCGCAGGAAAAAACGTTACCCACATCTACGCTATCACCTCAAAAAGACTAGACAATTTGAAGCTTCCCTAGAATTATATATAAATACCACTTCTGATGTAAGAATGCTTATGTTGAAGAAAATTTGTGATGAAATACACACGACTGAGTCTAACCACTCAAACCTCTAGAGGAGGCATGTCAACATTGTGTAAGATAGGAAAGATGGAGGCCACCCTACCCTGACTTTAGAGGTATCATTAACCACCCTGATTTATGTTTTCACCGTGACAAACACTTATACTATGCTAATAAATTTACATACATACATCAGAGTGTTGTGACATTGGGATTGAGATGGAAAACAAAAATTCCTGCAGCTTGGAAGGGTGGGGAAGTTAAAATATGTGATGGATTACAGGTATAAGGCAAGAAACATTCCGCAATTGTAGAAATGAGCCTCACAGAGAAAATTGCCATTTTCA
>FXXK01000058.1:93963-108443 GCA_900184695.1 Betula pendula
CATACACTTTGCAATTACATTTAAAATCCATATGCCTTGAGTCACTTTAACCTTAAAATTCTAAGGTACATGTCAAGAACATGATTAATAAATTAATCAGCCCTTAAGCCATTCCCAACATACTTGGAATACATAACTTGCTCCTAGGGCCAACCTCAATTACCTGTTACATCCAATGCAGAATACACATTAAGTATCAATCTCACATGGCCAAAAGCTCATCTTAAGACAATTCTATCAAAAGTATGTCATACAATTGTCATTCAAGTATGTCAATTTGAGTTCCTGAAGTAAAATATCATTGTATAACGATCATACTGCATCATGTCAATATGTGAAGATAAAGAGCAGTGATATTGAAGGCATAAAAAAAAATGCAAGTAATCCACTCCAAAAAACAACTTAGCTGTTGAATATCAGCCTTACAAAATTTTAAATCCATGCAAACTGGTAATGAGAGGGAGAGAGTAACAAGTCCATCTATGGGTTATTCCAATAAAAATTCAAATTAGTTAAAATAAAAAATAAAACAAGCAAACAATCAAAACAAATGCATTACAAGACAAAGCACTTATCAACATATTCAAATTTGTTAAGGGAAACTTGATAGACGATCTTAATGATATCAACGTGGATGTAGCATCAACCACTTACCAACATTCACTAGTGGCACTAGCATCAACAAAATTAGGAGAATGAAAATGACATTGTACAACAATCAATTCAAAATTCTGGCCGGCCAATCCGTGACAACCCCACAACAAAGAGTGAAATGCCAAGCCCCTTCTCTATTAAAGCAACAAGCATGCCAAAACAGAATATTCACGGACAGTACATAAAAGCATGATAGAAACAAAAATAAATTCATTCAACGCAATTCCACCGCATTCATACATCAAACCACTTCAATCCCTAGCTAATGGGTTATAGGGGATAGACAAACTACAATCAAATAGGAAATCAAACCAATATTAGCTTACTACAATTTCAGGAAAAAAAAAGTGAAAATATCAAAAACATAATTGCTTACTTCAGAGAGGAGGCGATTATTGTGAAGCACCGAGAAGCCCAAATGCCGTACGCCCAAACCTCTTGAACGCCGTGAGAGGAGGGGATGCGGTGGAGGAGCACCGAATAGAGAGAGAGAGAGAGAGAGAGAGAGAAAGAGGGGGGATTTGAGAGTGAGAGAGAGGGGGGGGGAATTTGAAACCTAGACTTGAACGCCGGTGGAGGAGGACGCCGTCGGTGGGGGAGCACACCAAACAGAGGAGAGACGGGGTGTTTGGGGGGGGGGGGGGATCTGAAATATTCTCCCCCTAAGAGTATTAGCAACAGCTTCCCTTAAATCTCATTTCCTTCCCTAGTGTAGGGAAAACTGTTAAAAAAACACAAAAAAGTTCATGCAGCAGCTTCCCTAAGTGTTTCCTAAACTATAGAAACACCAAGGGAACCACTTTTAGTTCCCTTCATCTAGGGAACCAAAAGTAATTCCTTTAGCATTATTTTAATATAAAAAAACTTTCTCTCTTCTCTACTATTTTTTTAAAATAATATTTAAATATAAAAAAACTTTCTCTCTTCTCTACTATTTTTTTAAAATAATATTTAAATGATTTCTCTTTCTTCTCTATTTCTTCTAGCATTTAATTTAAATAATATTTAATTCATATAGGGAAAGATGAAGGGAAGTTGCTATGGAGTGCATTTAAATAGGAAACTAAAAAATAATTTTGTTCTTTACATTAAAGAAAAGTTTAAGGGAAGCTGCTGCTAATACTCTAACCCAGTTCTTCTAGAAAAGAAAAAAAAATTAATAAAAATAATGAAGATTATTTTAGTGAGTTGCATGTTCTAGCCTTTTAGGCCGTTAGATACATCTAACGGCCACAATTACCAAAAAAGCTACCCTGGCAAATTTTAACAATTGCTGGGGATCTTAATCCCAAAATTTTAGTCGCAGACCTTCTTGTCCAACCACGCGAGTCAACTGATCGACGCTTTCCGTCATTATGTGATTTAAGAAGGATTAACTAATAATTAATTAATATTATATTTTAATACGGTTTATCTAAAAGCATCATTAATACTTTTTTTTTTTTTAGATGGTTCAACATTTTTTCAGTACCTGTGATTTACATAAAAGATAAATAACTATTTTGGTTTTAAAAAGTATTACAAGTGGTACCTGTAGTTAACCTTAATATCCAGTTGATACTCCCGTATGCATTTTGTCAAAAAATTTAATGAAGTGCCACATCATCATTTTTAAATAGACGACACGTGTCTAGTACGTCAAGTATGGAGTCCACATCATCAAGTCCTTATGGTTTGGTTTCCACGTCAGATATAAAAAAATAATAAAATAATAATAATAATAATAAAACTTAAAAAACAAAACACTTATCACAAAACCTTAATTTCTTTCCCTCAAGGAGTCCTAGATATTGCCAAAGGGAAAAAAAAATTAAAAATAAAAAGAAGGATTTCCAATATTTCAGTGGAAAAAAAGATAAGAATTCGAACTTGAGATACTCGAAGCGCCTTTGTCTAACAACTTTCTTTCCTCAATCGTGGGAAAGCAAAGATGAGAATAAGATACCACTTGTCCACCAATCAATGCCAATATAATTTCTGGAAGACAATGGCAGTGCTTAACCCTCACCCATTTTAATACCAACATGTATATATTAATATACAAATTAAAAGACACATACAATATTTGACTGATTTCATTGTTGATCTCCCTCTCTGTGCATATAGGAATGAATAATGAAGGAATCATATTCTCTTTCAAAAAACGATGAACGAGAAGCCACACACGTGAGAATTTATGATGTATCCAAAAGCGAGATTATTATAGTATTGTTTTTAGTGGCTCTCAGTTATAATGCATGGATTCATACAAAGAGAAGCACAACTAAGCAATCTCCCTCTCTATACCCCCAAGGATTCAAATTGAGGTGGTTGAAACCTGTTCTAAACTTTTTGGAGGCGGCTTGGCCACTCTCATTGGCTGAAATAGGAGTAGCTCGGCCACCCCTAAATTGCCCAAGGGTGGCCGTAACCACCTAATAATTTTTTTAAAAAAATAAGGACATTTTGAAAAAAGAAGAAGTTAAATTCAGGGTAATTTGGAGAATTAAACCGCAAAAATGGCATGTGCAGCGCACATGCTTAACGGATTGGTCAAATTGTAATTTTTTAAAACTTTGATTGAGTATATTACAAATTTTTAAACATTGGAGGCGATGTTAAAAAAAAAAGATGATACTTTGGAGGGATAAAGTGTCTTTCTCACTGTCAACCTTAACATGTATATCTTCCCCTCCCCCTTCTTCTCATCATTTTTTCTTTACTATTTCACTTTGTTACTAATATATACTTTTTTGTCCTTATCTTTTTTGTGGGTTAGAGATTCTCCACCACCTATACGCACTTCTTCCTCCATTGTCGGCTGCCGCTCAACGTATATACCCTACACGCCGTTGTGGCGTGTGTGGGTTACATGCACTACTGCTCCTTTTGTTCTCCTACAACATATCTCCTTCATTTGAGCATCTATGGCTCCCCTTTTGGTCCAAAAGGCAAATATTGGTACTTGATTGGCCTACTCCTGTAAAGTGTGTAGCGTGCTAATAACAAATGGAAGAGGGCCGGATAGAGCTTTCTTTCCGTCAACAAATTTGAGAGGTTTTTTTTTTGTGCACTTACTCCTAAATGAACTTGAA
Source organism: Betula pendula (assembly GCA_900184695.1). NCBI lineage: Eukaryota > Viridiplantae > Streptophyta > Magnoliopsida > Fagales > Betulaceae > Betula > Betula pendula. Next base: position 97,692 of record FXXK01000058.1, read on the forward strand.
TATATATATATATATATATATATATTGAATTTAGTCTAGCAAATTTTTATTCTTGATAATAGATTAAATATTGCGTTCAACCGCTATAATGTCAATAATACAATGAAAGTCTTCCTCAATATGGACTAGTTGATCCATATGTGAAAGTGTTTCATTAGCTAGCTTATGAGTTACTCCGTTTTCCTCTCTCATGACATGGGATACCTTCCAACTCTGTAAACAATTTAGCAGAACTATTACATCATCAATTCGTTGGCCATTCCTACACCAATTCATGTTGTGGTTGTTAAATCGGAAAAGCCCTTAAGGTTATATTACGCTTATTGACTTGATTTATGTCTACAATATAAAGGTCTCTATTTATAAAGCATATAATGAATATAAGTACTATGATACAATCAATTCTAAATAGAGAATATTATATTATCACTTAAATATAAAATATCAAAAATATAATATATTTTTCATATATTCTAACCGTTTAAAATCTTGGGGTATGCTGAACCGTATCAACCCAAAAACCTCTCTTCTTATGAAATTTGATCACAGAAAAGGGGAAGAAAAAAGTCCACAAAAATTACTCGTGGAATATGTAATTTTCGTGGGACCAGTCTTCTCAAGTCGGAAGGAAATAGGAAGGGTACTTCGTTTAATGACGCAGAGCAACGCTAACTTAGACAACACGAGATGCTTAACGACATGAAGAAGTAATTTTTTTTTTTTTTCTTTTCTATTCAAATGGGAAAAGGTTATAAAAAGGGTTTTCAAGCTTTTAATCTGAATGAAAAAGAAAATAAGAGACCAATTGAAAGCGACTCATCTCACTAAATAATATGCTTTATATTTAGCACTTCTATCAACCTTACAAGCTCTCTAGCTATGAAAAGACAGAAGGTTATGGTTGATGTCCAAAATGTCGCACTGGACGCAACTGGTAATGTAACACATAGATCAATAAAGAGGAGTCTCTCCATGATCAATTCTTCATAGTTTTTTTTTTTTATTATTAAATAAACTAAATATGAAATATTTCTTGCATATTATCTTCTTCATAATTGATGACCAGAGGAGTACATATCCATCCATCTATTTAGTGTTCAATTATCCTCAAACAGAAAAGCTACTTGTATTCAGGAAAACATAAAATGAAGCACGGCCAACGTAACTGACAATAATAGACTCCCTTTCCCTTCCCATGCTTTGAATAAACAAAAAAAAAAAAAAAAAAACTGACAATAATAGACCACATTTATTTCTTATTATTATTATTATTTTTTTTTTTTGTCTATGCAAATTCAAAATCGGGTTATAATGAAACAAAGAACAAAAGGAGGATGGGTGAACCTACTGCGATGGAAACCGCCCCACTCCAACTACATAATATTATTCGTTTTTGGCTCCCTCGAATTAGACTTCTTAAAAGGCCACACATCATAGAACTACTCTCATAAGCACGCTTAACCGCAAATTTCTGATATGTTTATGGCATCACGGCTTTAAAACGCGTTATATTATGAATTGTGCAAATATACATATAAACATATTTTCATTCTCATACCCAGGCGATGTGGAACACTATAATCACTCCCTCTTGGGACCTAGCGTCCTCGCTAGCGACCCTTATGGGCTTGTGCATGCTCTCCCATCTCAGGCTGAGAAATGGCTTTAATACCATATGTAACGACCCGCCCCACTCTAACGATACAATATTGTCCGCTTTAACTCCTCCAAACCAAATTTCTCAAGAGGTTACCTATCATTGTACTACTCTCGCATAAGTACGTTTAACTGCAAAATTATGATAGGTTTATGGCCATCACGGTTTTAAAAAGCATTACATCATGAAGGGTGCAAATATACATATAAATATATCTTCATTCCCATATCTAAGCGATGTGCCCTAAGTCGTTACAAAACCCACTTATGACTTTTGAGTGATTCTCCCGGTCTTCGGTTTTAAATCCACTTAGTGCAAACTGCCTTTTGAGTCAGTTTCCCAAGTGAAGCCCGCGACTCAACCGGTTTATACTGAGAAGGGTGCGAAGCATGGATCGGTACACAAAGTGACCTTACATTGAAAGATTCCAGACCATATTAAAAAAATAAAAAAGAGGTGGGTGTTTGAACAACAAGCCCCAAACAAAAAATACAATAGAATACTAAAAAAAAAATGAAAATTGATAAAAATGCGACAAAGTTTTTTATAATTTAACTGAGATTTAACTTATTGCACCTTATTTATTTATTTATTTAAAATTGAGAAAAAAGTTATAAGAGATCGAACAATCAAAAAGAAGTGAACACTCAAACAACAAAGCTCAATTGAAACTGACAATACAACAACAACAATTATACTTTCCCATGGCTACACGTTGCCTTCTCCCGTTGGAAGGTCCACTGTACCCCCTACTTCCCCTCAACTCCAACCCATCACTCATCTTTCTTAACGAAGAAGACAATACAAGAAAAGAAAATAATGGTTTTGAAAATTACTCGAGTAATAATATATGTCATTCTCATTTTTTTTTTAATGTTTATCAGAAATTGATGCAATTTTTAAAATTATTATTAAATTTTTATCAAATAATAATCTATCACAAATTAAATAACCATTTTAAAAATTACAGCAATTTTAAATATACACAAAACAAAATAATAAAATAAAAATGACAAAGTATTATTACTGGTGCTACTTACCCGGACAGACTTTGTTGTGAGAATGACAAATGGTAAAGGACTTTGTTGTGCATCATTTGCGTTTACACTCATAAGCTATAACTCGTTCTTCTAAACAACTATTTTATTTTGAATAGTATTCTATGTCAGATTTAACCGTTAAATATTAATAAAAAAAAATTGTTTCACGTGTACGTGACACTGTTGGAGACAGTAAATATAAATAGAGTATTAGTTTGGAGCGAGGGCAAACTGTAATTAACCCCAAAAGGGTAAATGACACGAAAAAAATGCTTATGACATGTGCAACTCACATGTTTCAATTTTTGTGGCAACTAACAGCTAAATCTGATTTAAGGTGCTATTCGAAACAAAATGATAGTTTGGAAGAATGAATTGCAGCGAATTATAATTTATGATTGTAAAGTATAAATAAGATATTAGTTTGGGAGGAAAATGTATATAATTTAACCGTTGAATTTTCTAAAAAAACTGCGTGAAAAAATTAGGTGAACCTCAATACTATAGCAACAGGAACGTGTACATATACAGTGTATGTAAAGTTCAAAAGTGAAGCCTAAATTCTTAAAAAGAATAATTAGATAGTGTGTTCGTGATGTCAACTGTAAACGATGGCAAGATGTGAGAATTTCATTAGGCTTGGGGACGCGATGCACACAATACTCTCAGTGATGGCACAGAAGAAGGGAATACATGTTTTTAAGAGCATTCATAATGAGCTTCTCAAATAAAAGTTATATTTGAGAAAAAAAGTTTACTTTTTTAAATTTAGAGAGTTACTTTTAAAAATAACCAAACATCAAACTGTTTATATATTTTTCTACTTTAGTTAAATAATTTTTTTTTATTAGTTTGAATCAATATGAGAGAGAAAATATGCATGCAAAAAGAACCAAAGGAAAGAGAGAGGGACAAAATAACATTAAAAAAATGAGTAAGAAGTGGATTTTGGTTTTTCACATGTGGGGAGGTTTCTGACAAAACTAAATATAGGGAGGGAGAGTATGGAGTTTGATGGAGGGTATATTTATTGTAAATTAACTGAAATTTAATTAAAAGTAATATTTGAAAAACCCAGTGTGAATGCTCTAATAAGCTAATTTGAGGGCTGCACCATTGGGCAGTCCGACACGATGGTCCAATTGCTACTGAAAGATAATTTAATTGGGCTAGGCTGCCCGATGGCGTAGCCCTCAAATTATCTTATTAAAAACAGAGGCTGGGTTTTAGTAGCTCAATGCCTTAGGGGCAGGCAGTGCCATCTTCGTCACCGACCGTCAAGCACTGTGCTCACAGCGGCTTTGGTTCTCAGAATTTTCCCCTCTGCAACTTTTTATCAAACATGGCTAGAGCGCAAACTGAAAGACATAGCTTTCACAAGCAACCTACGTCGCGGACGTGGGGCCCCGCAAAATGTTAGAATTGCTCCATTCAATTTCGTTACGATTGAGCGAGAGTTTCATATTTTAGTAGCCAAAGAAAGGCATAAGATTTTGTTCCATAGCTTTATTTGAATTAATTATTAAATTTTTTAAGTTTTAATTTCTAGTATACATGGTTGCGTAGAAAAGCATGAAATTTATCGTTGTATCAAATTTCAATAATTATTTATTCTAAATTCAATGATAATTTTAAAAATCACATAAATTTTAAAAGAANTAAAAAGATAATATGTCACATTATTCGAAACAATCACCCAAATGCTAGTTTTCCACTTTATTTCATTCTATTAAGAGGACCCTCCTGGCCTACACTGGACACTTAACACTTGACGAAATAGGATGAATTGAAACGATATTTTGGAGAATCTTACTCTTTTGTTATACCATTAATAAACCTTATATTCCTTAATATTAGGTGTACAACGAAAATTCCCTCCTTCAGGATAAAACTATTGAAGGAATATCAACATTTTATTTCTGAACTAAAACAATATTAAGGTAAGGGCTTCTTCAATGCCCCTGGCATAGGAAAGGCAGTGGAATCAATCTCTGAACTAAAATAATAATAATAACAATAGAACAATTATATTTCATATAATGCATATAATCATTCTATATAAACTTTTTGTAGCTTTGGCTTCATCAGCTTTTTTGAGCTGCAAAACGGGCTTTTCTTAAAAATGCACCTTGTGGGTAAGGTGTTTTTAAGGGGGTAGGGTAGAGCATGTAATGGGTTTAATACTAGTGGGTATGTAATCCAGCAAGAATAAGGGTCAAGGTAATCAAGTGCATGGATTATTAGGTCGAGTTGTTGGGCTGAAGCCTATTTGTGATAAACTGGTTAATTCTTTCTTTCTTTCTTTTTTTCTTTTTTTTTTTCCTAATTCAATATGGAAAAACGGGTTACAGGAAAAGATTTTTTTCATTTCTGTTTCGAATGAAAGAGAGAATGAGAGATCTTATGAGAATGCTACCAAACATAAGATTGAAAGTGGTCCATTTAGCTAAAAAATGTGCATAAAAATTAGCACTTCTAGACACTTTCAAAGCTTTTCAACTTTAAAAAGAAGATAAGACTAAACTAATGTCAGAAATACAATTGGCAAAAGCCCAAAAAGAAAATAAAGGAGAGTTTATGGCTAGCACCACTAAGAGAGAGTTACCCTCCAACACTAAGCGATCCAAACCAACAAACGCAGCCAAACGGGTTAATTCAATTGGTTACAAAAGAGTTTGTTTTGTAATTCTTGTATAAAAGGCCCAAAACCCAATGTAATTGGATATGCAGAAAAAAAATAATAATAATAATAAAACAGAAATCCATTTTCTCTCTTCTTCATATCTTTGGAAAGTGACTCTGCAGGAAGCAGTCTACCCGTTTCATTCCATTAACCCATTCAATCAATTCTCTCATTATCATCCACACAATTCTACAATTACAATCCACAACAAATACCAATTTACAATCTGTTCAATTTTTACAATCCAAATTCAAAGGTCCACCACATATATCAACATTCACAAGCCATATAGGATTAAGTAATTAGCCACATTTGCAACGATCAATATCACAATATCAAAAATCAAACTGGTCCCCAAGTCTTGCTACAAAGTTGGCTAGGCTGTCGGCTGCTAGCTTCCTCCGTGGATGCTTCTATAAACACCCGTATCACATCCTCGGTACCTGATGAGTGATGGCCGTATGAAAGACCGGCCTTGAGGCCTGAGGGTACTTTTCTGCATTATTGATTAAAAAAAAGTCTTATTAACAATTATTCATGTCTTGTTCCCTCTACAATATTGGAGAAATCAGTTGTTCAAGAAGTCATGATTATATCAAACACTCGTGAAATTATCAAGGATCCCTACATATGCAAGTTTCTCTAGCCATGCACTGCCATGGGAGACGTAAAACACACTCCTATAGCCTAATTAGAGCAGAAATTTTAGTCTGGCATGGAGAATGTTCTTCCAGAGTCAGGAATATAGTCGGTGTGATACATTCCTTATCTTGTCAATTACAACTTATTAGTTTGGTGTTGAACACTTTGGGCTAATAGTTCTTTTGAGGCAAAGATAGGACAGTTGAGGTTCTTAATTTAAATGGGACATAAATGATGTGAAGTTTTATGCTAATGAAAGCAGGGGAAAGTCATATTGAAGAATGAAGAAGAAACAAATCATATGCTTTGGCCTAATTAATACAAAGAAACACAATCGATCTACTAAAATAGTTGAAAGTTGAGAGTGCAAAATGTCCATTGAAATAGATGAGAAAAAAAAAGCATTTTAAATGAAACAAAATGAGTCTAATTGTGTAAAATAGGGAAGATGGAGGCCACCCTGACTTTAAACACCCTGATTTATGGGGAATAGGATCTCTTTGGTTCATTTGAAATGGAGAGGAGCCAGTTAAGGGTCAGGATCTCATGTAAGATTTCTAAGGCTTAAAAATTGCCACTCAGTTAAAAGCTACTTTAACGCCGATTAAGAAAAACGTGTAACTTTGACGGGAGTCTTCCATCCCCTCTTCGGCTCTTCCATAATTCCATCCCAGAGGAGAGAGACCAAACCAAACGAGAAAGGAAAAAAAAAAAAAAAAAGGTGGCAACACAGAGGCGGCAGCGACAGCGACGGAGGAGGCGGTGATGACGTAAGCGCAGCATAGGTTGGAGAGAAAGTAGCACGCTTTCCAATTTCTGCATTTCGATTCAACCTTGATCCTCATTTCAATCCGTGTTTCATTTTGGATTGAGAAATGCTAAAATATCTACCTAAATCCTTCTCTTATCATTCTAAATATTATCATTGGATATGTGGTCCCATGATTGTGTACACATGGAACCACAGATTCAATTGTAATTTTAAAAAATAGAAGAATGGAAAAAGGACATAGGTAAATACTATAGCATTTCCCTTTTCGATTCAACCAGAGTCTGGTTTCTCGAGCGTCTTCAATATGCTCTTGAGCGGACGGCCAATACAACAGAAAATAAAGGAAATGGAGCACGTTTTCTTTTGTACCAGTTTTCAATGCTTTGGTTCTGAATCTGAAAATTGAAGATCTAAAGGTTTCACCGTCACAAACACTTATACTATGCAATTAAATTTACATATGTACATCTGTGTCTATTCCGCAATTGCAGAAATGAGCCTAACAAAGAAAATTGCCCTTTTCACCAAAGGAATGAGCCTCACACACCCAAACTGAATCGCTATCCCTTTAGATCTCTTCAATCACTTTCGTCCAGGTTTTCCTACAAATCCTCTCCTTTTGGGGGAACCAAACTACCCAGAAATTTTTCTCTCTGTCGCCCAGAACGGTAGCAAACATGCAAGAAACAAAAAATTCTAGATATCGATCTATTAATTTTCCCTCGGCCAAACACGACTATATGATAGAATTTAAGTGGGTTTTTCATCTTCTACAAACAAAGATAAAAAGCCTTAAAAATTTCATTTCTTTTCGTTTTCCCACACTTTCTCAGCAGCCAAGTAACCATAAACCAAAAATTAAAATAAATAAATAATAAAGATCTGTGGGTCACACTATCCGGTCGACGCAATTACATACCAGAGGAAATAAAGCTTACCTCTGTGGGTTGATTGATTGCAACGGAGAAAATGGAGAGAGAGCGAGAGAACGAGAGCTGACTTTCGAGGACTGCCGGAGAGAGAGAGAGAGAGAGAGAACTGGTGTATGCGAGTATCACGTTAGTGCGACTTAAGGGGCCCATATTTGTCGGCTGTCACACACGCCCATACAACAAATACAAAAAGAGGACAAAGTGTAACAATCATAAAGAAATGAGAGTTCAAAATTGGACCAAAATCATTGAGAATTAAATCTTCATATCAATCATATCAATATAAGTAGAAGGTCATTTCAAAAAAATGTAAGTAGAAGGTGGTTTGCTGTGCCTGACTGACTCTCGGAGAGAGAGTTTGAGGAAAGAAGAAAGTTTGGGTAGAAAAAAAAAAGAAAAGAAAAAATTGGTCTTTGTTTTGTTTGACGGAATGAAACCGCGTGCGAATATGAACAAAGATATATAGTTACTGTAGCTATTTTCTTTTGATTAAAAAACCAAAGGCTGCATCTTGACCTTTAGTTTGAAGTACCGCATATATGCAGTAGTGTAAACTACCGCATATAAGACAGATCCCCATAAGTGTCATACAACCTTTTCTTTCATTACATGTTAACAAACAACAACAACAAAAAGAAGAAGCACACACAATTTTGTTGACGGATGTAGCTTAGGTGCTATAACATAGGTATGAAATTGAAGCTAAACCCTTGAATTAAGTACAGCATAGCATAGGTATGAAATTGAATCCAAACACTTGGATTAAGTAGTAGCTACCTATAAGACCATGTAAGATCATAAAAACACCAGATTCCCTCAAAAAAGAAAAAGGTATAGCTAGAACACCATATGATATAAGACTGCGGCGATGAAGCTCCTTAAAGAAAAGAAGTCATATGTTGGCTTCGTTGTTCCCTTCAACTACAATTGCTTCAAGTTCAACTTCGTTGTTCCCTTCAATTACAATTGCTTCGACTTGATCAACTTCAAGACGCTGGGTGATGCAGGTAATGATAAGAGCAGGAGGGGCTTGGAGGGCGTCACGAAACCAAGAGATAAAGCACTTGAACAGATCCAATAGCATTTCATACCAAGGTGATAAGATTACGAGTGTGGGAAACACATAACAGAAACGTGATGATGGGAGAAATACGGAGGCCAGCAATGCAAGAGTGAGTGGAACAGAGAAATGTCCTGCCCTCAGACGAAGTGGCTCCACACTAAGAATAAGAGGAAGCGTCACAGAGACGAAGAGGAAAAGTAGTATGGCAATGGCAAGAAACAGAAATGACATCACAAACATTGGATTATCGAAGTAAGGCTTGGGTTGGTGTATGAGGACCCAAATGATGAGATTGATGAGTGGGAGAACAACATATCTCATATCTACCAAAACCTGCATTTTATTGCAGTAGGGCGGGGGGATAGGGGAAGAAGTGAGTTCGAAGGGTGGTACTTTATACACGGTGACATGGTCAGTGGTGAGTACATGACTTTTTGGTCGCATGCCCCACTTTAATATCAAAGGATAAATATGTGGAAAAACCAATCGCTTTTTTTATGCCAGTCATCCCCGTAACTATCGATCTATTGTTGCACCCAGAGTATCCTTCCTTTAAGAATCTTGAAGGCAAAAATCCCATACCAATGATACCGTGATACAAGGGCCAGAAAACTTCCCGATTTCATATATACTTGATAGAAAAATGATGCTAAGCATTTTTTTAGTATATTTCTGTTTTTTTTTTATTTTGTTAAATTTTTTTTCTTTTAAAAAATAATAAGTAGACGTAAATATGCCACAAACAAAAATGCTAAATACACACTACTTAAAAATAATAAAAATAACATTTCTCATATATAGTTGATATATTATATTTGTCACCCTTAGTCATAGCCTCTCATCCAAAATTTCATAAGGAGTTATCATAATGTTTGGCACATGCATTGGATTCTAGCACTTGTTCATGCCACTGAAGTTGGCTCCCAAATATTTTAAATACTATATAATTCATTCTTTCGAGATATAAGAGGGGAAAAAATAAAATGACATCCAACTTCCATTTAATACTTTACTTGGAAGTGAGGATAGTTAGCTAGAAAATAAATAAATAAGGAATATCTAGTTGAAATGATTTTATAGGGAAAGAATAGTGTTAGAGATTAGCAGCAACTGCCCTTAAACTTTTCTTTAATGTAGGGAACAAAACTATTTTTTAGTTCCCTATTTAAATGCACTCCACAGCAGCTTCCCTTCATCTTTCCCTATATGAATTAAATATTATTTAAATTAAATGTTAGAAGAAAGAGAGAGGAAAGATAAATAATTTAAATATTGTTTTAAACAAATGATAGAGGAGAGAAAAAGTTTTTTATATTAAAATAATGATAAAAGAACCACTTTTGGTTCCCTAGATGAAGGGAACCAAAAGTGATTCCTTTGGTATTTCTATAATTTATGGAATACTTAGGGAAGCTGCTGCATAGACTTTTTTGTGTTTTTTTTAACAGTTTTCCTTACTAGGGAAGGGAATGAGATTTAAGGGAAGCTGCTGCTAATGCTTTTAGGGATGTTACAACTTTTTATACAAAGTTATTTACAAACATGAGATGAGAAATGATAAGTGTATAAAAGTTTTTGTACAAAAACCTCTTAAAGTGATGTGACATTAAATGATTGCGTGATTCAAAATTTGAATTTTCTTTCTTACCCAATCATTTAGTGCCACCTCACTTTATAAGAAGTTTTTTGTACAAAAACTTTTGTACGCCTAACATTCCTCAACAAACATATGATGTGTTGTCCAAGCCTTTGAAAAAAAAAAAAGTAAAACTTAAAAACAGGGGTAGCCAAAATTAAATTATTCGTTATTTAAAAAAAAAATTAAAATTATTTTTTTATTTCAAATTTATAGGGGTATTTTTGTTTTATTAAAAAAATTTTAAGGTCATTTTTATCTTTTTGTTAGCCTTAGGAAGAGATATTGACAATTTTTTAATAGTTTGAAACATTGTTCCACTTTAAA
>FXXK01000058.1:111305-121751 GCA_900184695.1 Betula pendula
GGGGTGGTTTTAAGTTTTATAACTGCTAACCGGCGGTTATAACCGCAACTGCTAACCGCCCTAGGCGGTGCGGTGGCTGTTATGGTTTTAGAGTAACCGCCTAAGGCGATTGCGGTTGCGGTTATAGCCAATAACCGCTAACCGCAACTGCCTTTTCACCCCTAATCATTACCCTAGAATAAACAAAGGAACCTTGAACTCAAAAAAAAAAAATCTTGAAACAAATACTACTCTAGTTAATTTAAATTGATGGGCTCCATAAATGCAAAAAATAAACTCTTAAAAAAAAAAAAAAATCACATATATAAAGTTGAAGAACAAACATTTTTCTTAAAAAAAAAGGATGTAAATTTAACGGGAGTCTTCCGTTCTCTCTTCTGTTCTTTCATAATTCCATCCCAGAGGAGAGAGACCAAACGAACCAAAAAAAAAAAAAAAGGTGGCAACACAGAGGCGGCAGCGACGGAGGAGGTGGTGATGACATAAGCGCCTTCATGAGGAGGCGGTGATGACACAGGTTGGAGAGAAAGTAGCACGCTTTCCAAGTTCTGCATTTCGATTCAACCTTGATTCTCAGTTCAATCTGTGTTTGATTTTCGATTCAACAGCCGTCTGGTTTCTCGAGCGTCTTCTATATGCTGTTGAACTGACGGCCAATACAACAAAAAATAAAGGAAATGGAGCACGTTTTCTTTGTCAATGCTTTGGTTCTGAATCTGAAAATTGAAGAGATCTAATAAAGGTTTCACCGTCACAAACACTTATACTATGCAACTAAATTTAGATATGTACATCTGAGTCTTGTGACGTTGAGATTGAGATGGAAAACAAAAAATCCTCAAAATATGTGATGGATTACAGGTATAATGCAAGAAACATTCCGCAATTGTAGAAATGGGCCTTACAGAGAAAATTGCCCTTTTCACCAAAGGAATGAGCCTCACACACCCAAACTGAATCGCCATCACTACTTTCGTCCAGGTTTTCCTACAAATCCTCTCCTTTTAGGGGAACCAAATTACCCAGAAATTTTTCTCTTTGTCGCCCAGAAGGTAGCAAACATGCAAGAAACAAAAAATTCTAGATATCAGTCTATTAATTTTCCCTTGGCCAAACACGACTATATGATAGAATTTAAGTGGGTTTTTTATCTTCTAAAAAAAAATATAAAAAGCCTTAAAAATTTCATTTCTTTTTGTTTTCCCACACTTTCTCAGCAACCAAGCAACCATGAACCAAAAAAAAAATTAAAAACAAAAGAAAAAAGATCAGATCTGTGGCCCTGTGGGTCACACTATCCGGCCGACGCATTTACAAACGAAAGGAAATAAAGCTAAAGTGATATATGCTATTTAACATATGAAAAATACATATATTTTTAGTAATATTAATAAAAAATTTTGTCCTTCTCACATATTTTAGGTACATATCAGTTTATTAGACTTATTTGTTGTTTTTTCTCTTTCCATTTTTAATGTTTAGATGGCAATATTCAGACCGTTCATTATAAACGAATGGCCTGGATCCGATTAGAGAATTGGGGTTTATAAGGGGGCCCATATTTGTTGGCTGCCCGGATTCAAGCTTTGCAAAATACACACGCCCATACAATAACTCCACTTTGTTTTTTAAGAAAAAAAAGAAAAGAAAAGGACACCCAGCATTTCTCTAACTACAAAAAGAGAAATAATAGTGTAACAATCATAAAAAATGAGCAAACCATTACATACAATAAGTGTAACCCAGCCTTTTCTTTCATTACATATTAAGAAATGTTGGCTTCATTGTTCCCTTTCAATTACAATTGCTTGAAATTCAACCTGAGGACGCTGGGTGCTGCAGGTAATGAAAACAGCAGGAATGGCTTGGAGGGTGTCACAAAACCATAACATAAAGGCGCTTCAACATATCCCAAATAATGTCATACCAAGGAGATAAGATAACGAGAATGGGAAACACAAACCAGAAAAGTGATGATGGGAAAAAGAGGGATGCCAGCAATGAAAGATTGAGGGGAGCAGAGAAATAATGTCCTGCCTTCAAGCGAAGTGGCTCCACACCAAGAATAAAAGGGAGCTTCACAGAAGTGAAGAGGAAGAGCAGTATGGTAATGGCGAGAAACAGACATGCCATCACAAAGATTGGATTATTGAAGCTAGGATCTTGAGCCCAAGGCTTGGGTTGGGGTATGAGGACCCAAAGGGTGAGATTGATGAGTAGGAAAACAACATATCGCAATTCTAAGAAAAACTGCATTTTTTTTTCTCTGCTCTGCAGAAAGCAAGGGGAGGAAAGAGTAATAAATAATGAGAGATGTCAAAGGGATTCGGTGCCGTCCTCTGTTTATATCTTAGGAGACGTGTCAACCCTCCTTGAAGAAAAAATGTCATCAAAAGCTTAAAGAAAAATCTTTACATACATTTTTGTATGTAATCTTTGCATCTTAAGAGTAGCTCTGCTTTGCATCTTAAGAGTAGCTACTGCTTTGCTCCACCACGATCCTCATAGCGAGTGAGACGCACGCCTCACCTCGAAAGTCAAAAGTGTCCAACAACAAAAATACGCTGGTGATTGGTTTTTGGATGTTAAATCTGGTTGCTGAGTGCCTCCAAGTGATGGGTGAGGAACTCATAAAATTTGTGTGGGAAAAGGCCCCCTTTTTATTTGTTGGAAGAACTGGGGCTATAAGTTGTTCTGATAATGCTAATTTTGGTTTTCAATCCGCAGTGTTTCACGGATAAGGATCCTCTACAATTTCTTAAAAATGTAGATTTTCAAATGACCTAAATTCAAGTCATTTTTTTACATCGAACGACTTAAAAAATGTTATTTACTAAAAATATGACATATTACTAATGAAAATTTGATATATTTTCATCATATTTTGTGATTTATGTCATAGAAAAGTTTTGAATTAAAAAATGTCTTTTACTTTACTAAAGAAGAAACGTCTCTTCAAAAGTGAATAAAAAATATTTTGAAAGGAATTTTTTATTTTTTTTGCTGCTTAAAAAAATGCTAACTTTTTAATATGTAGCATTTTTCAAGTTGTTCGATGTAAAAAAAAGCATGGATTTACGTAATTTGAAAATCTACACTTGTAAGGAAATTGCAGGGAATCCTAATCCACGTTTCACAACTATTCATTATCAGAAATGAGATTTTGGTTTTGAGCTTTTTGTTGGTCTGAATTAGTAGATATAACATAAAGATAATTACAAAATCAATCTATGTGGTTGACCTAAATTACAAATCACTCTCTATAGTATAAAAATAAATTCGGAGATTCCTATGGTAGGCTAAAAAAAACAATTTAGTCCCTAGAGTCAAATTCCGTTAAAATATTTGACAGATTCCGTTAAGTGCCATATCAACACCAATAACATGACGACATGTGTCATTTTAATAAAAAACTATATATTAAAAATATAAATATTAAAAACTATAAAAACATAATTAATTTATCATTTATTATTTATTATTTTTTTTTGAAATAAAAAAAAGGAGAACGGCAGCCACCTCTTTGTTGTGGCTGGCAGCAGCCACCCCCACTCATGGGGTGGCCACGCATCACCCCGGCCTCCTCTGGGGTGGCCTGCGAGCCACCCATAGGTTGGTGTCAATCTATAACTTTATTGTGATATTTCTATACAATGGAAATATAGCATTGTAGCTAGTGATCAGATGAGCCCAAAGTCATCCCTTGTGATGCACCTGATCATTATTGTGATGAGCATCCTGAATGCTAGTGTGGGAGGTGTGTAGTCATGCTTCTTTGTTGGCATCACTAAAAAGCAATATATTGGAGACCATTTCTGTCTACCGACCTATTTTTCTCAGATTTTAAAAGAATCGGAGGCCTACATTACTATTGAGTATTATACGAAACAATATTACAATATTCTCTATAAATAAAGAAGTTAAAGAGTAATAAACAAGAAATCTAAAATAATTAAGGTATGGAATAAACTCTAAAAAGAAACATAATAAGTTAGAATATAAAATATTATAGACCATGCACAAAGTCGTAGAGAGGGTAGAAATCGTGCACGTACAATTACAGAGGCCTACTTAGTGTACGTTTACGTACAATTACAGAAAGTGGTACACTGTAGGTGGCATGGGACTGATTGAGCACATGGCATAGATTGTACTTCAGCAAGGTCAGGTGGCAAAATGCAGAGGAAAGGAGAATCAAATTAATTCAATCAGTTGCCTTCAGGGGATTCATAAAATACGCCTTATACTGCTCGATGATACTAAATCAAAGTATATAAATTAAAGACGCCAACACCAGAGTCAAAATCTCTGGAACCCCATGTGTAAAGCTAAGCTGTGCCAATAAACAAGTTCATTCCCAACAGAAATTTGTTAAGTTGTTATAAGTGTTTAATTTCATATTAATTCTTTATTAAGTGAGACTGTTACTTTTTTCTCCAAGGTCAACAATGTCAGCATCCTTTTTTCTGTTTCTGTTTTCTTTTTATTTTTATTAATACTCCAATTTGTGGCTAATCCAAGAGGCAGAGCTTAGTACCCCAGCTAGCTCATGCCAAAAGATGTTTCAGTGAAGTTAAATGAAATCATGAAAAGTTAAAGAGTAAAAACCATTAAGAAAAATTAAGAGTTATAATATTTTTTAATTATCCTTGATTGAAGTGTAGAGAATGCAAAATGCTTTGAAGATGAAGACATTGGGCTAATAGTTATTTCGAGGCAAAGATAGGACAGTAATTAATTAAAATGGGACATATATATGAGGTTTTATGCAAATGAAAGCGGGGGAAAGTCATTTCATAAACGTATTCACAGTGCAGATGTCTATCTTCATATTGAAAATGAAGAAAAAACAAATTATATGCTTTGGTCTAATAGAAAGAAACACAATCTATTAAAATATTTGAAAGTAAATAGTGCAAGATGTCCATTGGAATAGATGAGAAAACAGCATTTTAAATGAAAACAAATTAATTGTGGATTTATTAAATGTTTCATTGAAAGTTTACAGTCATTTTCTACCCATTCTAATATCAAACCTTTTTCCTAAAATGTCACCCAAACCAAGAACATAAGACGAGGTGATTGTCTTACCAAACATTTGATATTGCATATACTGATGCACAAGGTCAATATCTAGCTCTGGATTAAAAAGAAAATCCTAAACTTCCGAAATGCTTAATTCAGTGGTGCTAGAGTCTATACACAGTTATCACTGATTCATGGTGAGCAAACTTGAGCTACAAGAGAGGATAAACAGGTAAAGAAAAGCAAAGAGATCAGCACAAACAACGTCAAATGCAACAAAGAGTTATCTGATGGGAAACCTCATCTGATAAAATGGAAATAGATTGATAATAAACTCTAATTAGGGCCAGAGACAAACCACAATACAAACATATGATATCAATGCGCAATGAGCTCATTGATGAATCACCTTATTACCGGACACTACGAATCTATCAAACTAACAACACGATAACTTTGAAAATGACGATACAAGTGATTAATATGATAAAGATAACACTCATGCTATCCTCGTAGATGCGTTTGACGTAGCGTGCCTTCACGTTGGACTCCGCTTATCCTCATGTTGATTGTCCTGATCGTTTTTCTCCTTATCTTCGGTCACCCTCATGTCCACGTAGCGTTGCTTGGGTGGAACTGAATCAGCATCTCTCAACACTTCGACCTTATATAATGCACACAAATTGGGATATGAACCCCCCAGCATCAAAAGCAAAAATTTTATAAAAATGACATCATAATGATGAAGATTATTAGAGAAACTTAAAATATGACTTATGACAATATAACTATGATAGACATAAAAGATGCAGAAATATATATAAATATAAAATAAAATAATATGAAAGAGAAAGAAAAAAATAGCATAAGCGGAGAGAGATGTATGAGCTACATCTTGAATTAATGTCTATATGATGTATTGTTATAAACTGTATTACAATACTCTTAATTTATAGAGAGACTATGAGTGATGAACAAGTAAACCCTAGACCAAATAAGGTAGGAAATAAACCTATGAAAGAAATAGAATAAGAAAAATATAAAATATTCTAACAAAGGAAAAATACCGATAAACCTATTTAGATAATATATTCTAAATGTTCTAAAATATTCTAACATTCCCTCAAACTCAAGGTATAAGAACATCTCCAACAGAGTAATCAAATGCCCCATAATAGTCAAATTTGACTATTATTTTTTTTTTTCCTCTCCAGCAGAATAGCTAGAATACAAATTTTTCTTCTAAAATGAACAGTGAATAGGCTCTTTAGCTTATTCATTGTTCACACTATAAACTATTTTTAATTATATTCTCTCTCTTTCTCTCCCCCTATGTCGCTCTCTTCTTCCACCCAAACAAAAACAGAGCTTCCAATACCCAGCTCCTCTCTCGCTGGTCCCAACTCATTCAGTTAAGAACTTTGAAACAAAATTTGATTCATTTACTAATATTTTGGAAAATGAATAAGAAGAAAATGGTTTATGTGGGAACCAAAAAATTCTTTAGGAGCCAAAAAACCCACCCACTTGGGTGCGTTTATGTGCTCACACAGCTCGTCCTCTACAAATATGGATGGGCCGGCGAAGTGGAGCTCGTAAATGGCAGGACTATTTTTGGTTAATTGATTCTCGGTTGGTTGGGCCGGTGATTTCGGTAGAATGGCTGGTTGTTTGTGATGTTTTGCTTGGTCTGGTCTGGTCTGATTTGCTGGTTTGGTTTGGCTTGCCGAGAGAGAGAAAAAAGAGAGGGGAAGAAATGGTCTGATTAAAAAATGATAAAAATAATATTTTAGTTGAATAGATATTGTTGGAATATGTACTGAGAAACTAGTAGCTAAAATAGATAAATGTGTGTTTTAAGTAGCTAAAATAGCTACTTCTGCTGGAGATGCTCTAAGCTTGAGTTTGGAAAATATAAGGAATTAAAGGCAGCCAAAGTCGATGATTAGATCAAGGCGGTGCCACACGAGAAAAGATAACAGTGGCCGCTAGAGTAATGTCGGAGAACAAAGACAAGCCGCTAAGAAATTTGGTGAAGGTTCAAGCTGCAACTGACAATGACGAACGAAGGATGCCAGAGAAAGGAAATTAGCCGCTTAAAAAATTTGACGAAGGGCCAAGCCACATTGTGTCAAGGATCACAACAAAACTAGGCCAAAAATGCTCTAAAAACAGGGTGAAAATGCTCTAAAAACCGGGTGAAAATGCTCTAAAACCAAGTTAAAAACCGTTTTGAAAACCAATGAAACCTGAGTGAACCGGCTGAAACAAATTGAAACTGGGATGAACTGGTTGAAACTGGATTGAACTAGATGAAAAAGCACATAAACCGGAATGAACCAAACTTAAACCATGTGAACTAGTTGAAAAAGCTCTGAAACTAATGGGAAACCAGCCTTTAAAGGCTCTGAAACTGAGGTGAAGTGACCAATAATCCATTGAAACCAGTATGAACCAGGTGCAAACGAGGCAGAACCCGATAAACCAGGTTGAACCGGTTCACGGTTCGAATGACCCTGGTCCTAAACGCGCATGAGGAGCGTGAGGTGGACGCGCAGGAGAGACAGGAGGCACGTGTAGAAGATCCGCAGAACCACACCTAGAGTGATGAACAAGTAAACCCTAGACAAAATAAAGTATGAAATAAATAGAATAAGGGAATTATAAAATATTCTAACAATCGGAAAATACCGATAAACCTAATTAGATAATATATTTTAAATATTCTAAGATATTTTAACATCCTCCTCAAACTCAAGGTGTAAGCTTGAGTTTGAAAAATAGAAGGAATTAAAGGCAGCCGAAGTTAGTGGTTGGATCAAGGCGGTGCCGCGTGAGAAAGGTTGGCAGTGGCGGCTGGAGGCCGCTAAGAAATCCGGTGAAGGGCCAAGTTGCAACTGACAATGACGGCCGAAGGAATGCTAGAGAACGAAAATTAACCACTTAAAAAATTTCAGTGAAGGGCCAACTCACATTGTGCCAAGATTCGCCCGTGAACTAGGCCGTGGACCACAACAATACTAGGCCGAAAATGCTCTGAAAATGCGCTAAAACCGCGTTAAACCGGTTGAAAACCAATGAAACCTGAGTGAACCGGCTAAAACAGATTGAAACCGGGATGAAACGGTTGAAAATATGCCGAAACTAGATTGAACTAGATGAAAAAGCACATAAACCGGAATGAACCAGACTTAAACTGTCTGAACCAGTTGAAAAAGCTCTGAAACCGATGGGAAACCATCCTTTAAAGGCTCTAAAACCGAGGTGAATCAATCAATAATCCTCTGAAACCTGTATGAACCGGGTGCAAATGAGGCAAAACCCGATAAATTGGGTTGAACCGGTTGACGGTTCGGATGAACCTGGTCCAGAACACGCGTGAGTTGGACGCACAGGAGAGACAGGAGGCCCGTGAGTGCGTGTAGAAGATGTGCAGAACCACCCCTTCGGCGTGTGTAAGAGAGTGGTGGCGCGTAGGAGGACCGACAGCTTCTTCAAGAGGTGCGTGTAGGCACGTGCATGGTCAAGACAAGCTGAAAATTTCACAGATCCACCGATCTGGGGTTGACGAACCACTTGTGTGGTTGTTTTGCGAAAAAGAGGCACGGTGGCGGCACGTGAGACATGTGACAATTATGGCGATGGCGCGTGGAACCTCCAAGGAGGCCTTTCTCGACAGTTGTGGATTGAGCGGCTCCTAATATGTCGATTGGTGTGATTATTGAGAGCAGATGATCGTGCTAGTGTGTGGAATAAGAAACAAAAACTTTGGGCGACGTGTGGATCACCGGAACTGCAAGATTGTTGAAGAGAACGCAAGAAAACGTCAAAGACAATTCTTTAAGGCCATAAAAAAGTGGCTCTAATACCATGTATAAATATATATATATATAAAATATAAAATAAAATAATATAGAAGAGAAAGAAAAAAAGAGCAGAAGCGGATAGAGACGTATGGGTTACATCTTGAATTAATGTCTATATGATGTGTTGTTGTAAACTGTATTATAATGCTCTTAATTTATAGAGAGACTATGAATAATGAACAAGTACACTCTAGACCAAATAAAGTAGGAAATAAACCTATGAAAGGAATATAATAAGAGAAATATAAAATATTTTAACAAAAAGAAAATACCGATAAACCTAATTAGAGAATATATTCTAATTATTCTAAGATATTCTAACAAAAGAAATGCTCCACCAATTATTGACGTCAACTTCCTCACAGCATATCCTTCAAGAAAATTTCTCTCATCCTGAAAATACTCTTTTAAGTCCTTGATGATCTTTCCTGCAAGAACATTAGATATGCCCATGTGCAAAACGGCCATCTCGGAACCCCATCAACCAAATAATTCAAATACTCTTCTCTAAATGAAGCTTGACAATTTATAATAAAACTATCAGATCCCAGAGGGGTGATATAATAATCCAAACAAGTGTCAAGAAAGAGAGCCTAGTGAACTCTTTTGATTCAAATGACATACAGATAGTAGCTAAAAGTGCAGCATAAAGGACTTGTAATTAAACCAAGTGTTTTAAAAATGATAGGGCAAAGGCCAAATGGCCAGGACCAAGGAACATTTAGAGAAACATTAATGTAATCGAAATACGTCAAAAGCTATGAGAAGTGACTAATGACTAAATATATCCAGCTTATTCAGATTTTAAAGCCCAAAAGTCTTTTAACAGTCATGAAAAATTGTCACTAGATACAAGGCAAGTTGGAAAGTGTGGCTATCAACAGGAACAAAAATTAGCTCTTGGAAACTTGCTTTCCAGGTCTATGTACATATTGCCTAAACTATTAAAACTGCATTTGCAAAGAATATATTTTATAAGGACACAAGGATCTGCAATGACACCATACAATAATATAAATATATACACACAGACAACTGAATGTAACCCCTCAAACCTCAAGAGGAGGCATGTCAACATTGTGTAAGATAGGAAAGATGGAGGTCACCCTGACTTTAGAGATATCATTAACCACCCTGATTTATGGTGTCACTGTGACAAACACTTATACCATGCAACTAGATTTACTACCTAGAAATTTATAAACAGTTACTTGTGAAACCCATTCGAATTGTTAATTCAACGAAAAAAAGGTGCAATTGGTTGGATCCGGCCTATTTTTTGAAATAAAGAACTCACACACACTCCCTTTCCAAAAAAGATCAATACACTGAACGCTACTCTTTGTGCATTAGCTATCTCTCATTTTGTTCTAGGATTGTTCCTATTTGTAGGTCATTTATGGCATGCAGGAAGGACTTGTGCAGCTGCATCAGGATTTGAAAAAGGAATTGAAAACGCTACTTGGAGGACATAAGACTTCTTGGTCAAGCCAAAAGGAGACCTTAGGATAAGTTGCTAAAACAAATGGGAGGGGAGGATCGACCCATTCAGTAT
>FXXK01000059.1:0-21869 GCA_900184695.1 Betula pendula
CCCTAGAAATTTTAAAAGAAGATTTTCATAATATTTGATAAAGACTTGATTTAAAAACACCCAACTATTTTTTATGAAGGTTTTTAAATAATATTTTATTCAAAAATTGGGTCATCAAACGTTCGATGTTCATTATCAAACTTTTGATCTTGGAAAGTACAGTCACGTTCTCTGCAAATGCTCAGAATGTGTCAGTATGAACATCAAACGTTCGATGCTTTTATGGAACGTTCGATGTGCTTTTATCAAACGTTCAATGCCTTCATCAAACGTTTGATGAGAAACCTTAGATTCCCTGATATAAATAGATCAAACGTTCGATATAATGTATCAAACGTTTAATCATTTTCAGAAAGTTTTCGTAAGGAATCAATCTTTCACCCCATTTCCCTATAAATTTCACCATTCCCTTATGTTTAACAGTTCATACACTCGCCCTAATACCTAGAGACTCATTTTTGAGACTTAGAGGAAGATTTTTGGAGGTGGTTTGTTCATTTTGAAATGGTTGTCTTCATCAAAGGTAATTCCTAAATCTTTGTTCTTATGTTGTATTTCATTATTTATACAAGCTATGGTTTTGTTTGTGATTTCAAAACGATGTCTTGATAATTTAAAGGCTTTTATGATAATTTTTCAAAGAATTTTTGATAATCTTGTGTTCACCTCTTTAAATAAATATTTTCTACATTCTTTGACATTGGTTGATGTTATTGGATGATGTTCTACATTTAGAAATAGTTGTTGGTAGGTTTGGTAGGAGTTTTTAGACTTTCATGCATCCTAGCCAAGCATCAAACGTTCCACTGTTCTTGATTAAACGTTCAATCTTCAAGATCAAACGTTTGATAATCGAGTCAAATGTTCGATGATGACCAGAAATGCGAAATTAGAGTTTTTAAGACAAAAAGCACACAAAAACTCCACGATTAGCATGAGATTACGTTTTTAGCGTATTGTTTGGTTATTTTACAATTAACGAAGGATTTCAATAAGTCTATGGCATCGGATGAGCAGTCAAGATAAATATTTTAACTGAATAATAAAACTGCAATTTTTGAGGTGCGATATGTTAGATAACAGAGTACGTTATGTTCAAGCTTACCATTTTTATGACGAGATGCTATTTGTTTATATACTCCTTTATTTTTGAATAAACGAACAATACTTGCATAGTATGACATGGTTGCACCGTCTCGTAACAGAATAATGGCTATGGGCTTATCATTATTACAGATTGATTCTATGGTCAAAAAAAGTTTATGTTTTTTAGAGAGCCTTGGATCCAATGGTTTAGTTTGTGACAGCGCACCATTCATTGAGTGGGTCACCAGTTACAGCTTAGCTAGTCAGTGTGGGCCACTCGAGGTCGGACTCGGTCAGATTGCTAGTGTAAGACGGTAGTTGTGCAATGGCCTGAGCACCGGGAATTATACCAGATGTCCTTTTGGACGTGCTAACCCTATTGAGTGGGGGTTGATGTCTCAAATAAACCATATTGTCAAACATACGACTACTTATACTTATGTAGCATATTTCTTGCATTTAAAAGAAGATGTTTAATCGCCGAAGTTATGCTCTTTATTATTTTAAAAGTAAAAACACTATTTTTATAAAGAGTATAATATCGAAGCTTAGACTTGTCTTTTTGAGAAAATATCATGTATAATCACTTTTGTACTAATTTTATACCCCACGTCTTTTAAAATAACTTGCTTACTAAGTCAGCCGACTCACTCAGTTACTTTTTATCCGTAAAATACTTCGGTATTTTACAATCCCCTCGGGCTAATGTTCGTTTGGAAGTTCCAACTGATTTATGGTGATAGCACGACAGCTGATGTATTCAGGTTTGATTTTTCTTAGATATAAAGCTTTGTGTCCCTCTTTATTGATGATATAATTCTTTATTGATAATACACTTAGATTAACTATTCCGCTGTATACTCTGATAATAGTTAATAGGGAACTCAAACAAATACCAGTTAATTGTTTTTGAACGCCCTATAGACAATATACTCTGGATTAATCTCATTTCAATGGTTCAATCCCATGTATAATGTGATCCTCAAGCTAGTGTTTTTTCATATTCTTCCTTTATAAGGAGAATAGAGATATATCTCTGAGTCTTAATCGATTAATTAAGGCTGGGAGACGAACTATGAATTTAACTACAAGGTAGTTAAATTCTAGGACGTTACAGATGGTATCAAAGCATTGGCTTGATTAATCACATAATTGATATGAGAATAGGAGTAATCCAATAGGCTCAAATCTTGATGGGACAGAGCATAATGTGATGTTGGTATAATGGTTGGTTGAGGTGCAGGCTAAGTAAATAGTCTATCTTGATTTTGATAGTCTAGAATTGTACTTACTTAGTTTCTTATCTCAACCACCGAGTCTTGTTGGTTGAGCAATTGATTAACCGCTACGGAGATAAGAAGTCCGTCCGCGAATGGCCGAAGGAATATGGACCCTATGCGCCAAGGTATAAATCGCCAATAGCATCTAAGGATGTTGGGAATCGTGAGGAATTGAGGTCGGAACCTAGTGCGAAAAATCTCGAGGTAGCACCTCCGAAGTGGAAACGCCACAATATATTTGTTGTAAGAGATTTTCCAACTATCCTCGAGGCAGCCCATCCACATCTAAGTATGGAAAGGAAACTTCAGATAGCAGCTCACTTGAGACATGTTGCTGATAAAGACGCTGCAATGGCATGGGAGGAGATTCGTTTATTGAAGAACGGGATGCTACACAAGGGGACACGTCGTCATAAGGAAGCTTTTCTTCTAAGCATTGAAAAGGACCTCGAAGCAATGATCAAGGACGAAAAAGACCCATCCGAGAATGATGCTAGTGACAATGAAGAAATCACCAACGCTTAGAATAGCAATTAGAATTAGCTAGGGCTGCACACAAGCACTAGGTAGCTAAGGATGCATTTTGGGTAGTAATGCATGTTTATATTTTAAAGAAACAAGTTAAAATACCTTGTTATTTGAAAGGATTCTTGAAGCGAGACTTACCATGAAAGGAATTTAAAAAGACATTTATGTATTTCTTCTTTTCTAAAAAAAAAAAAATTAAAAAAATCATATTTTTGACCTAATGCCCACATCAAACGTTTGAAGTCAGTCATCAAACGTTTGATGTCAGCCATAAATGCCAGATAACGGTCTCATCAAACGTTTGACGGCTGTCATAAATGCCTTGACCTAACATCATCAAACATTTGATGCAAGGATCAAACGTTCGATGTAACCACAATTCTATAAGTCAGTTTTGAAACAGCCACAATTTCCATCCAAACTCATTTTCTCTCAACCCAAATCTTCCCAATGTGATTTTCAGCCACTTCTCTTGAGTCTTTGAAGATTTGAGCCTGAATCAAAGTATATTCGAGGTAAAAATCCGAATTTCAACCGTTTTTTGTGTGTGTTCGTTTTAATGATTTGAAGCATTTCATTAAAGTATTTCATGATTTAAGGTATGATTATAATTAGTGTAGTGTAGTTTAGGGTGGGTAGACTAATCTCAATCACAACTTTTTAGGTTTGGAAATTTTATGCTAGAAATTTTGAAAATACCCCTGCCCATTCGGAGACGAAATTTTTCAACCGAATCCAAATTTTATCCTTAATATATATCTCTTAAAATTTATTAATACCATTCGTGCCGGGATTTGCTCCCAAACACAAAACTGCTGCCCTAAAATTTATTATTCAGAACCCGCCATTTTCGGCGCACGAAATTTTTCATGAACTTTGATTTTTTCAGTGAAAAATATTTTTTTTACAGCTACTTAGTTCATAACCATATTTTTTGACACATTTTGAATATGTGTACAACTTGAATGTTCGATATACTATCTGACACATAATCAGTGCGCGTGAACAGTGCTACGCGACACATGGTTGAACGTTTGTTTGGGAAATGGTCGAACGTTCTAGGGGTATTCTCGAACGTTCGACTAAGGGTAAAATTTTAGAAAATGATTTTATAGTGTTTTTAAATCATGAGTGTTGATTTTGAATAATTGTGGTTGCTTTATATTTTAGTACTTACTATTTATCAGGGTATTACACAATAGTCTCATCCATAATAGCCCAAGTATAAGGTTATAAGGTCATCCTCTTCTTCCTTTACACCTGCAACAATCTATGCGATTGTAGGATTATGACAATAACATAAGTGGAGATGTGAGTCTATGGTCTCAATAAGTATACTAATCATTGACTTTTTAATAAAAGCCATCCTTTATAAAATTTATTTCTACCATGAGTTTATGATATCAGCTACTATAGGTTTTCACAAAGCATAAAATTTATAACACAAATCATAGCTAATGAAATAAACTCTAGAGAGAAGTTTGCAACACATAAAATTTCTCATATCTTTTCTTAGCATTTCCTTTATATCATATAACCCAACTATACACGTATATATGCATTCCACCACACATAACAGTGAAATACAAATATATGAGCATATATAAGCTAGAAAGCAACTCATAAACATTAAAACAATTCATTAATCTTTTGCATTTCTCTCATTTTCTTTTTACGGGTTCTCATTGTTGCCAATAGTGTGGGCCATCCGAAATCGGACTCGATCGGGCTACTAGTATAAGGCAATATGTTGTGCAATATCCAGAGCACTAGTATTGTATAAGATGTTCTTACGAGAACGCACAAACCCTGCTGAGAGGGGGTTAATGTCTCGGGTAGACCATATTGTTAATATATGATCTAATCTATATTATATGTAAATCATATTTCATACATTAAACTCAAGTGCTCGATCGCCGGGATTATGCCAACTTTCTTCAAATAAACCATAAACTTTTCAATGGAATAATGACGGAGATGGAGCATACTATTTTTATGAAAAGGCCATGTTGGTGAACAATATTTTATGACTTTGATAAAGGCTTACTTCATAACCCAGTTTTATATTGTTTTTACTTACTAAGTTAGTGGACTAACTCATTTACTTTCTTTACCTGTAAAATACCTCGATGTTGTACAACTTATCGAGATTCCAGGACTTTGTGAGGCAATTTGCTGGGATGAAGATGCCAAACGAATAGTTCATATCCTCAGTTTTGATTAAGTTATTTAGTAGTTATGATTATTGGTAGTTCTATGTCTATTATGGATGATAGATTTGTTAACAATGGATTGGTTGTAGACTCAAATAAACTATTCTTAATTATGCTATTTACTCTGATAATTAGTGTTTAGTAGTGGATTTAGTTAACTACCAGTTAATTGATTTGGATACCCTACCAATAGCGCTCCTGGTTAGTCAAATTAATTGATGTAGTTATGGGGATGTTATAATGATTCCAAATCGATGTTCTACAGATCCTCTCCCCGAGAGTATTTAGATATCTCTGGGTCTTACTCCGAGTAGTATGAGGCTGGGAGACAAACTATGAAATTAGTAACAAGTTAATTAATTTTTTGGGGCGTTACATGCATTATCATGTCATATTCTTAAAACAAAACAATCTTTTGTTTTCATAATCCTTCCTTAACATCATTTCTCAACACAAGTGAAATCATTGAAATCACATATAGTCATGTTAAATCACAAAGTACTCGGCTCGATTAATATGTAAATATCATGGTTTAAAATAGTAAAATATGTTCTTAGTAAGTAATATACTTACAAATCTCTTTAGACGATTGAGAATGATCCCCAACTTAAACACACTCTGCAATATCATATTGCAGTACACAATTAGACTCAAACTCTAACTTTGTAAACACAATAGGACTTAAAAATACTTTGAGTACAACTCTCAATAAAAACCCCAAGGCAATTCTAGGGTTAAACATCACAACCCATCAAATTGACCTAACTTATGAAATTCTAAGGTTTTAGTTCATACCTTGGTAAAATGAGGAGGAAATACAGCTCCAACATTAAGAATCCACAACCCAAGGCTTGGAAGTGGTGTAGAAATCTCCTTACATCAAAAACCCTAGAATCGGTCCTTACCCATCAAGATAGACAAGAGCTAGTGATTTTTAGGTTTTTTATAGAATTGATTATCGTGTCTATTATTTATAGTCAAAATTGTGGTCTTTAGTTCGAACTGATAAACACCCAATTCGAACTGACTCTTAAGTCATGCGACAAAGCCTTTTAGAAGCCATTAGAATCGCACCCAATTCAAACTAGTAAAATTACAATTCGAACGGAAACTAAATCTCTAGTTTGAACCCCAATTAGAATGCTACTTGGAACAAAGCAATTGGCCAAACCTTAAACTCCATAGTTCAAACTTGACTTAGAATTAAAGATTAGGCCAGCCTTCTAAATCCTTCAATTCAAATTGGATTTAGAACGCGACTTGGAACGTATCTGGAACTCACTGTTTGAACTTGACTTGGAACATAAGTTAGAATGGATGACTGATTTCCTTCAGACTTCATTTGCCTTGGCTAGTTTGAACTGATACATTCTCAGTTCAAACCTAAGGCACAAAATTAGAATTTTCTAGACTTCTAAGTGTTCTATTACTCAAAGTGTTATTTGTGAAGACTAAAAATATCCTAATTACTTCTTGGATCTACTGGAACAAATCCAAGGTTCCCTTGCTCTTTTATAAGGAGCCCTTTTGGTTCCCTCTCTCCTAAGGTCTTCCTTCGATGTAGTGAGTGTAATGCCCCAAAATATTAAACAAGATTAAGTGAGTCTTGTTTTAGATTAATGGAAAATGATAGGATTTGGTACGGAGGAGAATATTTGACTTTCTATGTCAGCCGAACATTTGAATAAAGTGAGCCAAGTTTTCGATTTGAAAAGTACACCGAACGTTTGCCAGCACACCTTGAATGTTCGCCAGTACACCTTGAACCTTCGACCATGTATCGAATAGCTCTCTCGGTCCCTTATCCTTCAAATGAGTTAAATTTTTTAGCCTAACTTGTTTTAGTAATGTTGTTAGGCTGCTTATCTACTGTTTAATTAGTCTTGCATTCTAGCTTTGAATATTTAGTTGGTTTTGGTTTTAATATTAAGCTAACGATGGATTGGTAGCTTAATGATGTTGGACGTACCATATTTTGAATGAGCGTGTTATTAAGGTTCATTAACACGTTAGAAACCATGTAAGAACCTTAGGTCGTGTTGGAATGAGTGTCCAAAACTCCAATTGATTATAAAATATTTTGGATGTAATGAATAATGGTTGCTTATTCCCTTATTTGAATATTAAACATTTGGCATATTCATTAATGTTTTACATAGCATATATGTGGCTTTGTATATTTTCTTGTTATATGCATGTAAAGGTTTATTAGTTACATTGTATTTGACTATGGTGTGAGTAATGAGTTTTTATCACACAGAAGATCATAGTCAAAGGATTTTTGTAACTTATCAAAAATATTGTTCGTAGTCGTAAATAGAACCGAAAATTTCATCTAGACTATAACATGTCAACCTTGGTGATTTGTCTTGATCATGTGAAGCAGGTGGGCTTTAGGTTGATATGTTGGTGTAATAGTAAAGTTAGGGCTATACACTGAATAAACCGTGTGAGTCATCATTCTTTTAAATAACTATTAGAAAGAATGATGTATGTGCACGACAACTTATGACTATTACTCTATATCCTGATAAGTTTGTGAATCCAAATGTCAAGTGTAGGTTACTTTGATGCATAAAAGAGTGAGACCTATCAACAGTCAACACCTATGTATGTTGGGTAATCACATGAAGGATTGTGGAGGACTTCTCTTAAAAAATGAGTCTAAGCCCTTTGTAGGTGAACAAAGAGATAATGTACATTTCCCTTATTTTAGGATTTAATAAAAATGTTTATCCTGAAGCTCGGGCTTGAGTGTTTCAGTGGTATTTAACTGAAATTGTTCTGTGCAAGGTGAGAAGAATCTCACAGAGTACATTGGAATAATCATAAGGTTTAAATTCAGGTATTCAAGAAAAAGAGGTGGTGAATAAAGTGACACTTAATAAACTTTGGTTCAACTGCAGAATGGTTCCATGGAGGTGTAATATGTATTGAATAAGTACGTCACGAATGATTAATTAATTAAATCAAAATATGAATTAGACATTTGTATAGTGAAATCATTTGTGATTAATAGTACAGTGTGATGAGTCATTGGATGACAAGATTTTACAAGACTATTGAAGCTAATTCTATTTTTCCTCCAGGTCCCTCTTTGAGCTGATGTAAATTGACTAAGTTACTATGGGCCTCAGTTATTATTTATTTATTTATTTGGGTGAGTTTTTATTTAATAAAACATGAGCTTAGAATTAATATTTAGGAAGGTTGTTTTATTTTATAAAAACATGGGTTAGAGAATTTAATTTTCAAAAGTTACTATTTCAGAGAAGTTTAGGCTAAAGAATTAATTTTTAGGCACAGTACAAAGAAAATGAGCATTAGGCTAAAGAGATAAAACCCAAGCCCATGCAAGAAAATAAGAGAGAGTGTGCTAAGGTTAAAACCCTAGTCCTAGGTGCATGGGGAGATTATTTTTCCCCTATGGCCGTGCACTTGCCAAGGGGATTACTCCCTTTGGCCGAACTCCTTGTCTTCCAAGGAGTTTTAGAAGTCTCTCTTTTGCCTTTTCTCCGAACAGACCTAAAATTATAAATAGAGGTTCGTAGAAAAGCATAACACACAAGTTGAACAACATGTTCATGTAACTATCAAGGTGTTGGTGAAATATACTAGAGATAAATTTATTCTCTCATGCTTTTAGCTATTCTTTTTAGAATAGAACTGTGATACTACATTCACAGTCATATTCAGTCATCAATAGGAAGATCTGAAGATTGAATCAAGTTTTTGAAGAACATTATTCTTCGAAATCTTCAAAGTTCTTTATCAACAAACATGCAAGTGGAATTTAATTCAGAATCATGTAGCTCAATACGCCTAGGGGAGGCCGAAAATACTTGTAAGTGATTTTATCTTGTGCTTTTATTTTAAAACTGGCCATGTTTCTATTAAAGTTAAATTGATCCTAGGGGATGTTCGTTCATCCCTAAAGCTTCCATTGCGTGCAAATAGTTTTTTGCGTATTCGATCCCAACAATTACAACTTTACTAGTAGTGTGGCCACTTGGGTCAAACTCGATTAGGCTACTAGTATAAAACAGTATGTTGTGCAATATTCGAGGTACTAATATTGTACCAGAAGTTCTTTTGAGAATGCACAAACTTGAGTGAAAAGAGGTTAAGGGCCCGAGTAGATCATACAGAGCTGAACTATTACATGATTATCTTATATAACATATACTATATCTATATTGTATCAATGATGATATTTTCAATTATTGAACTATAACCTTACATTTATGCATGTGATTTTATAAATATCTGGGTTTACCTTATATAATAATCTATAGGTCATATGTATTTATACTTACTAAGTCGTTGATTTACATTTATATATTCTCCACTTATAAAACATATATTGTTTTATAGATAGTTTAGTAGATGGCGAGACATTTGAGGAGTTTAGTCTAGTTGAAGGACATCCTCAGGATCATTTTTCAAGAGCTAGATCTTGAATGACTGAAGACAATGCAAGATGGTGATGACAACACTCGCTTCGATATGATCGAGATCATATATTTGCTTTATCTTTTAAGATTAGGCCATAAACTTGATGTTTTATGACTCTTAGATTTGGTTATGTAATATTTGAGTTGTTTTGATAATTGGTCTCTGACTGTAACATTTGGAGATATTGTTGTCTATTTTATGATTCTTTTCGTATGGTGTGAATCCCTTGTGAATGAAAGCTGAGAGACAAACTATGAAATTAATTACCAATTAATTAATTTTATCGGGGTGTTACAGTGAGGTGCTAGACCTTTGTCTAGATTAGGTTTCTCTATTGATTTTCTTGTATTTGGTTCTTGCTTTCTTTATTTTTTTTTAAAATTTTTTTTTCCTGATTTTGTTGTTGGTTTTCCTAGTTTTTTAGATCTAGATGTATGCTTCAACTAAACTAGATCGGGTTGGGTTTCAAACTCACTTGCCTAGAAGGAAATCTTGTTACGGTTGTGTTTTCTTTTTAGTCTTTCCNTATATATAAGATTGTAAGTTTAAATTAGTAGCTATTTCTATATGAAAGTGAAAAGTCTTTTGTTGCCGACTCTCTTTGTATGGTGTGAATCCCTTGTGAATGAAAGCTGAGAGAAAAACTATGAAAATTAATTACTAAATTAATTAATTTTACCGGAGCGTTACAGTGAGGTGCTAGACCTTTGTCTATGATTTAGGTTTCTCTATTGATTTTCTTGTATTTGGTTCTTTTCTTTCTTTATTTTTTTTTTAAATTTTTTTTTCCTGATTTTGTTGTTGGTTTTAATTTTCCTAGTTTTTTAGATCTAGATGTATGCTTCAACTGAACTAGATCGGGTTGGGTTTCAGACTCACTTGCCTAGAAGGAAATCTTGTTATGATTGTGTTTTCTTTTTAGTCTTTCCAAGTTCCTTGGAAGCTGGTCAAGAGCTAAGTTACATGAGATTCTTTTATTTCTGATGTTTTTATCCATCATTTCGGGACGCAACTTTCACTAGCTACATTCCAACTCGACTTCCACTTTTCTAGTTTCTCTCTGGTGTAGTGAGGTACTAGTTCTCTGTCTAGTTTGGTTTTTTCGGTTGATCTGCTTGTATTTGGCTCTTTTTTCTTTTCTTTTTTTCGTTCATTTTTTATGAATTTACAAACAAAAAAATTGGCTAGAATATTCTTTTCTTTATCATTAAACAAAATCTATTAAAAAAAAACTAAAGCATGCCAAAAATTCTAAAACTGACCCAAAAGAGAACCAAAACAATCTGAAAAGGCCATGAAAATAGGCCCAAAAAGGCCCATAGCAACAGGGGGATGATTAGGAAGAAATAACTGCCTGCCCGTGGGTTGGGATGGGCAGTGCCTCAAAACTACCCACCGCCTAGGGTGGTGGTGGAGGCTGTGGAGAGGTAAAAATTATCAGTCTAGGGCAGTGTACACCCTTAACGAAATTAGTGGGTTAGGGTTAAGAAATCTGACCTATCGAGTTATGGTTGACCTATATAGTCTTATATTCATGCTCGATACAACTCAAACTCGACATGCATGGACGGAACTAACATTTGAAATTTAGAGGGTAAAACTAAATAAAAAATTAAAAATTTGGGGAGGTCAAAATTTAATTTTTAAGAGATTATAGGGGTATTTTTTAAAAAAAAAAAATTGGGAAAAACATGGTGGCTTGGGGGGCTCTCCCAAGCCTCCATCTTGATACGTGACATTTAGGGCTAACAATTTTTTACACGACCCAAAAACCTAATATGAAATTAGTAGATTAGAATTAAAGGGTATAATCCATTTAATTAAATTGATCAAATCAGAGTTAACCTTTATATATATATATATAAAGTCTTTCGTTCATTCGTTGCCGACTTTCTTTGTATGGTGTGAATCCCTTGTGAATGAAAGTTGAGAGATGAACTATGAAATTAATTACTAATTAATTAATTTTACCGAGGTGTTACAGTGAGGTGCTAGACCTTTGTCTGGATTGGGTTTCTCAATTGATTTTCTTGTATTTGGTTCTTTCTTTCTTTTTCTTTTTTTTTTTATTGGATTTTGTTGGTTTTTCTAGTTTTTCAGATCCAGATGTATGTTTCAACTTAACTAGATCGGGTTGGGTTTTAGACTCATTGCCCTAGAAGGAAATCTCGTTACTATTATGTTTTCTTTTTAGTCTTTCCAAGTTCCTTGGAAGCTGGTCAAGAGCAAAATTACATGAGATTTTCTTTCTTTTGATGTTTTTATCCATCATTTTGGACTGCAACCTTCACCGGCTACATTCCAACTTGACTTCCACTTTTATGATTTCCCTCCGATACTAGTTCTCAGTCTAGTTTGGTTTTTTCAATTGATTTGTTTGTATTTGGTTCTTTTTTCTTTTTTTAGTTCGTTTTTTATGTATTTACAAACAAAAAAAAAATATGGCTAGAATCTTCTTTTCTTTAGCATTGAACAAAATCTATTAAAAAAAACTAAAAACATGCCAAAAATTCTAAAACTGACCCAAAAGAGAACCAAAACAATCTAAAAAAGGCCATGAAAATAGGCCCAAAAAGGCCCATAGAAACCAGGGTGGATGATTAGGGAGAAATAACTGCCTGCTCGTGGGTTGGGACGAGCAGTGCCTCAAAACTACCCACCACCTAGGGTGGTGACGGAGGTTGTGGGGAGGTAAAAATCCCCTGTCTAGGGCGGTGTACACCCCTAACAAAATTAGTTAGTTAGGGCTAAAATGTCTGACCTATCGAGTTATGATTGACTTATATAGTCTTATACTCGATACAACTCGAACTTAACATGAAAGGGCGGAACTAGCATTTGAAGTTTGGAGGGTAAAACTATATATATATATATATATACGACTCAAGAACTCAATATGAAATTAGTAGATTATAGTTAAATGGTATAATCCGTTTAATTAAATAAATCAAATTAGAATAACATTTATAATCATATACCTATAATCATTATACCTATACTTATGTACGACCTTAAACCTAACAAGCAAATACAAATTAATTCCTGTAACTATATCTCAATGTCTTGAATGGTCTTATGCGCCTACAATTTCATCAAAATTTGTGTTGATAGAATATTAAAACCTTCCAAGGCTAATAAAATAAGAGAATATATTTTTGTTATAAGCAATATAAAAGAAAGTTTAATCACTATACTCGAAAGTCACAGCAAATCTAAAGAGGACCCATTAACCGATGCATTTATATATTTTAGGCTATACGACTTCTGATTGGTCAAATTGAGAAGTGAGCCCAGGAACTGTTCATGGCCACTAATTATGGACTTCTTTTTTCTTTTTCCTGACTAAGTTTAATATCGTGGACCTCAGCAAATGACCCCCACCCCCCACCCCCATTCATTCTTCTTGTAATGCACGCCAATTCATATCCCGCCTGTTCTGCATAATAATGCTTACATCAAACCGTGTGATTCTATAACTTTGTTTGGCATTCCACTCGCTTCCATCACAAGTAATTCTGAAAATGACAATTTTTTACATGTTTATTAATTTGAATTCTATACAAGTTTAACAAAAAATTAATGTATTAAGTTTGAGAATTTTTATTCGTTTAATTAAATGGATCAAATTAAAATCTATCTATATAGTACTCAACACAATCTGAACTGACATACAATATTTAAGGTTATCAATTTTCGACATAATAAACGAACCTAGAATAAATTCAACACGAAATTAACATGTTTGTGTTAAGAGGTCTGAATCTCACATAATTAAGTGAAGCCGATTATAATTGACTTGTATAATTTTATCCACCATACCACTAGAAGAAGAATACTCACCCCCTAAGTTATAAAAATGCTTTCAAGCTCCATTGACTTGCATTTTGAATTAAAAGAATAATTCCACAAAAACTTTCCCCTAAGAATAATCAACAAAAAGAATTTTTTTTTTTAAAAAAAAAAAAAAGGAAAAACACAAACACTTGATGACCAACGTACAGGTTATTTCTACTTTTTTAGAGATGGATTGGACGTTGTGTTCTTTGACGTTCAATGCCCGGCAGCACCTTCCCTCCGGCCTTTACGGATAGAGAGGAGGAAAAAAAAAAAGAATTACGACAATAAAAAATGAAAAAAAGGTCAAACAAATCCTTTTATTCATTGCCTATTTAACTCCATCTCCATACAACCTATCCCCTTCCCCCACCCCTTCCCTCTCTCTCTCTCTCTTTTCGCTCTGCCTGAGCTTTTGCTTAGCTTTTCTTCACCAAACATATTCTCCTTTCCCACCCAACAATCCCATTTGAGCTCAAATGCAATCATATTGAACCCACATTCAATCATTCCAAACTCTCCTCTGTTTCTCTTTGCCACACCACCTTGCCTTTTTTTTTCTAAGAAAAAAAAGAACCCAAAAAACTTGCATACTTTAATTGGTAAATCATCATCACCATCATCAAATTGTTTGTTTTTAAAACTGTTTCTCTCCATGGAGCATGAATTTTTTCTGAATGCTGGAATGCCCACTTGGCACTCTCTTTCATCAGCCATGGAAATTCAAGGGACAGACCAATCCCAAGATTGCTTGTTGAATCATTCCAGCTGGGAAACGTCGACGACGACCGATCACGGTATCAACTTCGATTCAGCCCTGAGTTCAATGGTGTCGTCGCCGGCAGCATCAAACACCAACAACATGACTAACGACAGTTTTGTGATCAGGGAATTGATAGGAAAGCTTGGAAACATTGGTAACTCTGGTGAGATCTCGCCGCATTCTGGGCCTCTGTTGGGAAATTCTGCTTATAGCACTCCTATGAATTCTCCTCCTAAGCTAAGCGTGACAATGATCAAACACTTGGTGAACGAAAGCTCACCCAATTCGGGGAAATCAATGCCTTTGAATTCCAGTGTGGCAGAGTTCTCTGCTGACCCTGGATTTGCTGAGAGGGCTGCCAGATTCTCCCGCTTTGGCAGCAGGAGTTTCAATGGCCGAACAGCCCAATTGGGCCCAAACAACGCTGAAGTCCCTTACAAATCCAATCTGTTACCCCGTGTTTCGAGTAGTCCTTCTCTGAAAGCAGCCGGATCTCAAATGGGTTCCCCTGAACTGGCAAATTCTCAAGAGGAATCCACTGTCTCAGAACAAATTCCCAATGGGGAGACAGGGTTAAAGGGTAACCACGATTCGAATTCCAGAAAGAGAAAAGCAGCTTCTAAGGGAAAAGCAAAGGAACCTGCATTATCTCTATTTGCCAATGCTACAAAGGTATATATATATTTAGACCAGCTGTAAGTCAATTTTATCCAATTTTTCCGGTTTTTGATTGTTAAATCAGAGAATACTCTACTGGTTTCAGGTGGGTGAAGCTAATGATAATTCGAATGCAAAGCGGTGCAAGTCAAGCGAGGCTGATGGAAATGAAAATGGCCGCCCTGTTAAAGCAGAAGAAACCAAAGCAAGTGCAGGGGATGATGAGAAAGAGGCCGCAAAGCCTCCGGAGGCTCCTAAGGACTACATTCATGTACGAGCCAGAAGGGGTCAGGCTACTGACAGCCACAGTCTCGCTGAAAGAGTAAGACAAATGGGCTCAATTCTCTCCAGATCCTCACATTTTATGTCTTGCCAAGCTTTCTAGCATTGACATTGTCTTCTACGTGTTTGTTACAGGTCCGAAGAGAGAAGATTAGCGAAAGGATGAAGCTTCTCCAAGATCTTGTACCTGGTTGCAATAAGGTGTGTGAGAATTTTGAATGAAATGTGTCTTTTTCTTATATGGGGCCGGCCAATGATTTTCCTTCCCATTTCAGGTCACCGGAAAAGCACTTATGCTCGACGAAATTATTAACTACGTCCAGTCATTGCAACGTCAAGTGGAGGTAAATTATTGACAGTTTGTGATTGTGTTTGCAAATTCAAGCTTTTTTGCTCATTGGGTATATTTTGTTGCAGTTTCTATCCATGAAATTGTCTTCTGTCAATACGAGGCTGGATTTCAACTTGGAGAGTCTAATCCATAAAGATGTAAGTTTGTTCTCTCAAGGCAATAGCTTTCTTTTTTACAATTCTGGTTTTCCTGAATTGGGTTTTCCTTACATTTTTCTGCGTTTTTTTTTTTTTTTTTTTTTTTTTTTTTTCAGATATTTCAATCAAACAACCCTTTGCCGCACCCAATATTCCCATTAGATTCCTCGGCATCAGCTTTTTATGGCCATCAGCCCCAGCAAAATGAAGCACTGAATGCCAACATTTCTAATGGGACAGTGACCCAATCCTCAGTGGACCCATTGCAATTACCTCCACTCAATGGATTTAGCGACACTGTTTCTCAAGTAAGCAATTTTTTGACAGTTTACTCAACCAAAGGAAAGGAGTCACCAAAAATCTAACTCTTTTTTTTGTTTGTTTGTTTATTTCCAGTATACCATGTTTGGTGAAGATGACCTGCAAACCATTGTACAAATGGGTTTTGGTCAGAATCAGCCACAAAGCTTCCATGGTGAGGAAAAAAAATTGAGGAAATCAGTTTTCCTTTGAAAGTTATCCTACCCACAAAATTGTGATCCATGATAAGTATTATTCTTATCATGCAGGCGCACATACGAAAGTAGAGCTCTGATTGCCCTCATCAATTCAAGGCCGCCCAGAGGAAAAGAGAGGCTGCTGTACATACAAGAGATTTAATTCAAGCCATTCATCCTTAGGTCTAATGAAGTGAACTTTTTTTGTTTTTCTTGTCAATGTGATTTTGTTGTCTAATTTTTTTTAGGGAAGTTTTTTTTTTCCTTTTTAAAAGAATTATCCAGTGTAAAATCCCAGATCAGTTATGTCTTTTGGTGCAAAAGTCTCACAGCACCACATGTAAGATAACAATTACAGTGCTAATTAGTGAAGAGTTTTTCTACCAGCTTTGTTGGCCATTTTGTCTTATATATCAGATGTATATATTATACCAACTGTAGAAGAAATTAGGCAATTATCCTAATTAATTTATATTTGGGTCATGTCAATTGCATACTATTAACTGTCAAATCGTGTAATCTAGTAGATATGATTCTATTTTGTGTTGTAACCAGCTGTATAAGTGGGGGATCTGCACTCAAAAAAAGTCTAATTTGAATGATGATGACATTTATTGGTTACTTGAGCAGGGGTCAACCATAATTTCTGGCACATTTTTGGGCTCCTGTAATTTTCATAATTAACCAACCAAAACCAGAAGCTTCTGTTCCCTTTTTACTGTGCAGAATAGAAAAATCAATGAAGGGAAAAGAGGTTAGAAGTTAGAACCACTCCTTTAAGAAAAAGTTAAAATTCGTTTATAATAATAATTATAAAAGGGCATCGAAAAGAATCCCAGGTTGGCAGTGGTGAGATTCTGACTAGGCCCAATGAATCAAAGAGCTTTTTTTACAGTCTCTTCCACTATTTAATATATATAGTGAATACAGAAAAAAAAGGTTATGTAGTGGAGTTCAGGTTTGTAAAGATACCCCTAAAAAAAATAAAAAATAAAAAATAAAAAAAAGATTAATCTTTTTAGTTGAAAATCCAGTTTCTGGGGTTCAACAAAAGATTTCTGCATTGCAGCCTTCACCAATATTAAATTGATGGGTCCATTATTGGTCTGCAGATTAGTGTAATTTAATACTAAAAAGATGCTTTGAATGTGGTGCAGTGTATTTAACAAATATATTTCTTACGTAGCTTACCAAAAACAAAAGATAAAAATTAAAATATATATAAAAACAGTAATGATAAGAAAATTTTTTAAACAGAGTAATGGAGGCTCATGTGACAGTTTTGTCTCCCAAAAGTTTTAAAAAGGCCCAATCATATTGCTACGTGTTTAGGGATTGATATTTTTGTTATATATGTATTTTTTTTTTCTAAATTACTATTATTATTATTTTTTTGGCTGTTTTATTCATGCTTCGATGGCCCATGCTGGATTCATTTACCTAAAGTTTTTTTGCGGAAACAACTGGCGAGTGAGAAGTGGTCGGAAAACACATAACCATGAAAAGAACAAGGCAGATTAGGGCTTCGCTGGTTCCACTTTTATTTATCTTTTCTTAATCTTTAGAACATGAAATAATATTATGGAAAATGAATGTGGAAAATGGACAGAAATTAGCTACAAATTAGTTTAATAAAATGACATGTGTCCCTTAGCATATAAAAAATACATGTTTTTTTTAATAGTATGTGCTTCTCACATGTTTTTTTTAATAGTATTAATAAAAAACATGTGTTATTCACATATTAAGGAACACATGTCATTTTATTATACTGGTTTGTAGTTAATTATTACAAACCAGTTTGTAGCTAATTTCTGTCCATGAAAAATTTTGAAATTTAATATATTATAGAAAAATGAAGGTGAAGATTAGATTTAAATATTGAAATTTGAAGGTCTACCATACATTAATAATAAAACAATTGTTTGGATTCCTTAACCTTTTTCAGCACGCATCACGTACTTAATAAATACACTCTATTATAACACAATTATAGACAAATTAGTCAAACATATATAAAAAAAAAATAGTTTTATTGGACGTTAACTCGGTAGACGTATGCCTCTAAAGTGGAACTATATAAAGATTTTTTTTTTTCTTTTCCCCTATTATTTTTTTAAAAAAAAAAATTCCCAACATCCTACTTTTCGCTCATATTTTCAATTTATTTTTATATTTTAACAAATAGAATGAATCCATATATTATATTGAAATTTATACAATTTAAAATTAATATAAAATCAACTATCTATTTACCACATGCTATATTTGAATTCAAATTCAAATAAATATAATTAATTGCTCTAATCCTATGATTTACTACTCGTAGCAATCAATCCCTTAATTTCTTTTTCATAATATGAAATTGAATTTCATAATTTTATACTTTTTTTCCTGCTAAGAAACTAAGGTTGACAATATTTATCATAACTTTTGAATCTGATACGAACTCAATATTGAAATTAAAGTGTTAGGATTAAGGAGTCTAACCTATTTTAATTAAATGAGTTGAGTTATAGTTGACCTATATTTATACATATGCTTCGACACGACTCAAATCCAACACGAGACATAATGATAGGTCATTTTTGACATGATCCTTGAACCTAATACAAACTCAATACAAAATTAGAGAGTTAAAATTAAAGAATTTGAACCGTTTAATTAAATTAGTCAGATTATGGTTGAACTATATAATTTTATAACTATATCTCAACACAATGCAACGCAACATACGAACACGAATTGCTACTCATGTAAGAAACTTTGTTTAAGTTTACTTCTCAAATTTGTTCATTTATTTTACTCACTTATTCTCGTTTAATGTGAAATGGGTGATAAGATGACTTTTTTAAAAAAATATATATATATTTATTTATATTTCATTCTCTTTGAATTTGGTTGAAAAATAACTCTGAATCTATGGCTCAATCAAGTCAAGTCGTAAAAGTGGAATCACTCCTAACCTTGGAGGGTTGTGAGCCCTTCCAAAATTTAGGTATTATATGAAATAAACCTCCTAAAATTAATTTTTATCCAAAAAATTTTAAGTTTTTTAGTTTTGTTTCTCCCTCCTAAAATTTTAGTTTTGCCCCTGTCGAGTCGAGTATTGAAATTCAAGTTCCATTCTTTTAATTTTTTCAAACCCAAACTTATAATCGAATTAAATAATTTGTTCAAGCTATACGACCTAGTTAACATGATTGATAGCAACCATTGCAAAAGTAAGAAAAAAAAAGTCCACTTAGGAAATGAAAACCTAGCTAAAAATGGAAATGTAATGTCATAGATTTTAGCTTGGAATAAATCCCTTCTCACTAGTTCTAATGATTAAATTAGCAAAAATGATAGAAGGTCTACAAGTAGGAAAATCAATCACCATTCTTTTCAAAAAACTCGACCAAGTGAAGATGATTCTTTTCCTCTACTAAGCTACTTCAAAAACCAAAAAAGAAAAAAGAAGAAGAAAAAAAAAGAGCAGGGAATTTGCAGTTCAATTGTCACAATCAAATCCTGAAATCCATGTTCTTGATTGAACGTAAAAAGCTTCGAGTGTCCACGAATCAGCTTAGATATGGGATTTTCCCCACCAAACGATGAGAATCAAAGACCCCACCATTAAAGAATGTTTTGACAGATTTAAGGGACAGCAGCAGAGGTTGTGTGTTGTATAATGATAACTCTTATTTACCAACCTGCCCCTGTTCCATTACCCTTTTTCCCTTTTTTTTTTTACATACTTTCTAAACTTGTATTACTTTTTCAATTATTCTTTTAAAGTTTAAAAACACTTAACTTAGTATATCGAACTTTTAATTTTTTCAATCTCACTCCTCTAA
This sequence comes from Betula pendula, assembly GCA_900184695.1. Taxonomy (NCBI): domain Eukaryota; kingdom Viridiplantae; phylum Streptophyta; class Magnoliopsida; order Fagales; family Betulaceae; genus Betula; species Betula pendula. The sequence continues at coordinate 19,924 of FXXK01000059.1, forward strand.
TTTCTATTCCATTATATCCTAACAGAGGCTTTAAAAATTCTTAAAATATCCATATTTTTTTTAAAATAAAATAACTATTTAATTAAAGTAATTTTGTAATTTTATATTTTCTATAGGGTTATAAAGGTTATTTTATTATTTGACCGTCTGATTTAACCCCAAATCATAACATAGTGAAATTACAAAAAATTGAAAGTTCGATACCCTAAATTTAAAGTTTTTAAATTTGAAAGAGTAATTACAAAAGTGATAAAAGTTTAAGAGGTTAAGTAAAGTTATATTTTTTTACTTTTTTTTTTTTGGATAACTTCATTTATCCTTCTGAATTGTCATCTATTTTACAATCTTTCTCATCCTTTAGAATTTTCTGTTAAATCATAACAGATGGGTGTTGAATTACCAAAATACTCCAACTTTTTTTTTTTTCAATTTTTAATTTAAAAACAATAACAATCCCTGCTTTGGGACTAGCCATGATGGGTCACCTTTTTTTTAAAAAAAAAAATTTATTTGTAATTAATGGTAAATTTGGAATTCTATAAAATAAAGCTCATTTAACTTTTTTTGCGGTCTGATTTAACCCCAAACCTTAAAAATGGGAGAACATTACAAACAATTAAAATTTTAATACATTAAATTAAAATATTTTAAACTTTGATAATTCAAAATATTGGTGAAATTATTTATTTGAATGCTTTTTCAACTTTGGTTGGTGTCTTCCTTTTTTGTAGGGGAAAAAAACAAAGGCTGTGTCGAGAAGCATCATTATTATTATTATTTCTTTCACCAACCAAACCATATTATTTCGTACGTGTTCTCCCAACTGTAAGTCTGTAACCGTGTTTTCGTTTTTCTTGCATTTCAAAGGTTATCCTCCTCTCACAATCAAATACCCTCCGTTTCCCCTTTCTACCCACTCTGATTGGTGGAAAAGTATTTTGAACATTTTTTTTTCAACTGACAGACAATCGAAGGGCTTTTTTTTATTTTTTTCTCCTGAGGTGAGATTGTACACGTGAGACGCGTTGTCCAGGTCCCACGTGTAGATTTGAGCGACCATGGGCCTGAGCTGTCACAATGACTGACCTCACAGGCTCACAGTCACAAGGAAAAAGCAATTTCAAAAAAGCAAGAAATGCGGAAATCCTTTCTCTATCCATCAACCTACACGTCTCACTCATCTACTAGCTGTTTCGCAGTTACACTCCAAAAATTCCAATTCTTGTCTCCTCAAAAAAAAAAATAATAATAATATGAGGTGACTTTTATTTGCATGTTATTAAGATTTCTTTCCTTTTTTTTTTTTTTTTAATTTCATTTCTATATGAGCTAGAAGACAAATGCTGCTCAGCATTTTCTTAACAATTTTTTTTTTTTTAAAAAAAACTTTTTTAGCATGCTAAGAGGAGGAAGTAGGGAGAGAGGAGATGATATCAAAGATGAGGCTCTCAATTCTTTAATCTTAAACAATGAAAGAGTGTTGGAGAGCCATAATAATAATGAAAGAGTCACCTTCAATGGTAAAATTTTTGAGCTGGAGAGAACTAGCCAGGAAAGCTGCAAGGCGAGCTGCCAGTCCTTCTTCAAAATTTGAATCATAAGAAGGATTGATTTGAGAGATCGTCTTGATAATGGAGCCATTTGAGTCACGATATACTGCTGCTTGGGCTAAGAAGAAATTTCTAATGGTTATGTCAAAGTTGATTTTGACAAGATGAGATATTTTTGAAATGGTGAACCAAATTTTTGTTATGCCCTCGACTTCAAAATAAGTGAAAAATATTTAGATTTTTGAAGTAGTGACCTCGCTTAATTAAAAGCAAACTATTTTTAACCGGTAACTCGCCATTCAAATTGCACGTTTTAACAATCACAACACCTTTTCAACAAAATCCTTTTATTTAAAACCTGTGATCAACGAACGCTCAAATACTTTATTTGGAGCG
>FXXK01000059.1:29153-84813 GCA_900184695.1 Betula pendula
GAACTGGCTACTGATATGGTCTTAAGATGCCTCGGGAAGGAGAGGTCTTACACGGCCAAGGTCTTAAGATGCCTCGGAAGGAGAGGTCTTACACGGCTCTCATCAGTAGCGTGCCTACCTGACGAGGTCTTAAAATGAGAGAGAGGACTTACACCGCCTTGGCAGCTAGATCTTACGCGGTTCTCGAAGCGAATTACCGAGGAACCGACTACTGATGTGGTCTTAAGATGCCTCGGAAGGAGAGGTCTTACACAGCCAAGGTCTTGAGATGCCTCGGAAGGAAAGGTCTTACATGACCCTCATCAGTAGCGTGCTTATTCGATAAGGTTTTAAGATACCTCCGAGAGAAAGGACTTACACCACCTCGACAATTAGGTCTGGGAGCAAGATCTTAAGATGCGTCAGAGGGGGAGGGCTTATACCAGCTTGAGGTTGTAATAGTCGGGGAGCAAGGTCTTAAGATCCTCAGAGGAGGACGGCTTCTACTGCCTTGAGGTCGTGACAGTCGGGCAGCAAGGTCTTAAGATGCCTCAGAGGGGGAAGACTTATATCACCTTAAGGTCGTAATAGTCGGGCAGCAAGCTCTTAAGATGCCTCAGAGGGGGAGGGCTTATACCACCTTAATGGCAGGGTTTTCTTATCGATGGAAAGCTTGCATCGAATGGTGTTGCATGCTGTTCATGCAAAAGGCTCAAGAGACAACTGTGCATAGTAGAAGTGCTGTTAATTTAGCATAAATATGGCAATCTAGTAATTTGGCGACCGGCAATCTCTTCAAGGGATTGGTAATGTACAGTTCATGACATATATTAATGACTTAAATGGAGAATAGTTTGACATAAATATACATGTGTTACAGTCTATCGGTAGTACAGGAGGTGCCCTTACGCACTTGGAGGTGACCTTCAAATTATGGAGTCGTCCAATGGCATTTGTAAATACCATTCGGGATGTAGAGTTGTCCTTCGAAATTTATGGATGCCTGTATAAACATATACTTTTGCAATTTTGTCGAGGATGATTTATATAAACTTTTAACTTGGCATCATTGATAGAGAAATAAAGGGCGTCAAAGTAATGTAAATCAACAATGGCGATAAGCACGAGATCATCATAATGACGACTCGCAAATGTAATGGTAAACACGGTAGTTGAAGGCTAATGACAGCATCATAGAAATTCCCTGTAGCTTCAAATAGGCTTCAGAAGCATATAAATATAAAGAGATGTATATGTTGGTCCATATACCCATGTGTTGCAATCAAGAAACCATGTACTAGTAGATAAACGAATTGTAGTGGAGAGATGCTTCAAATAGGCAATATTTTTCTAGATGGAGATTATATAATAAAAATATTTGTACTAAATGCTTCAGGAGCATTTAAACCTAAAGAAATGTACATATGTAAATTTTAACGCCCAAGAATTTAAAATAAGAATTATAAATCATGTTAAATAGGTAAAGGCAAAATGGTAATTAAAAGTAAAAAAAATAAACACTTAGAAAAATTCAGAGAAATAACGAACCATGCCGTGGGTCTAGCCGTGATGTGTCACCTTTTTTTTATTTAATTTTTTATTTATAATTAATAGTAAATTTTAAAGTTTATAAAATAAACGTCATTTAACCTTTTTTACAATCTAATTTAACCTCAAATTTTAATAGTACAATTAAAATTTTAATACACTAAATTAAGATATTTTAAACTTTACGGTGATAATTCAAAAAATGGGTGAAGTTATTTATTTATTTATTTTGATGCTTTTTCAACTTTCGTTGGTGTCTTCCTTTTGTAGGGGAAAAAAAACACAGGCTGTGTCGAGAGGCATCATTATTATTATTTCTTTCACCAACCAAACCATATTATTTCGTACGTGTTCTCCAACTGTAAGTCTGTAACCGTATTTGATTGTCCTCCTCTCACAATCAAATACTATACCCCCGATTCCCTTTCCACCACTCTGATTGGTGGAAAAGTATTTTGAACATTTTTCAAGTGACAGACAATCGAAGGGCTCTTTTTTCTCCTGAGGTGAGATTGTACACGTGAGACGCGTTGTCCAGGTCCCACGTGTAGATTTGAGCGACCATGTGCCTGAGCTGTCACAACGACTGACCTCACAGGCTCACAGTCACAAGGAAAAAGCAATTTCAAAAAAGCAAGAAATGCGGAAATCCTTTCTCTATCCATCAACCTACACGTCTCACTCATCTACTAGCTGTTTGGCAGTTACACTCCAAAATTCCAATTCTTGCCTCCTCAAAAAAAAAAAAACAAAAAAAAAAAGAGAGGTGACTTTTATTGGTATGTTACTAAGATTTCTTTTTTCTTTTTTCATTTCTATATGAGGTAGAAGACAAATGCTGCTCAGCATTTTTTAAACTTTTTTTTTTTATAACTTTCTTAGTCTGCCAAGTGGGAAGAGACGAGATGGTATCAAAGACGAGGCTTTCAATTCTTCAATTTTGAACAATGGAGTGGTGTTGGAGAGCCATAATAATAGTAAGAGAGTCACCTTCAATGATAAAATTTTTGAATTAGAGAGAACTAGCTAGAGAAGCTGTAAGGCGAGCTGCCAGTGTTTCTCCGAAATTTGGATCATAAGGATGATTGATTTGAGAGATCGCCTTGATAATGGAGCCATTTGAGTCATAGCACACTGCTACCTGGGCTGAGAAAGAATCTCTGATGGTTGTGTCAAAGTTGATTTTAACAAGATGAGATTAGTTTATTTTTGAAATGGTGAACCAAATTTTGTAATGCCCCCGACTTATATATAAGTGAAAAAATATTTAGATTTTTCAAGTAGTGTAATACCCCGCTTAATTAAAAGCAAATTATTTTTAACCGAAGTGACAAAGTAACTCGTCATTCAAATTGCACGTTTTAACAATCACAATACATTTTCAACCAAATCCTTTTATTTAAAACCTGCAATCAACGAACGTTCGAATACTTTATTTGGAGCGTTTGAAAACGAATGTTTGATGGTTACCTTAGTCATTTGTATTTCTATCTTTATCATGAACATTCGAAACATAGTACATGAATGTTCGTTGTGTGTCACGTAACACCATTCAGACCCTACATGTGTCTAATCCACTGCAAGCCATCTGTGAGATAGTATTGCGAACATTCAACTTGGTCAATGAACATTCCTCTGAAATCTTAAAATTATTGGTTAATAGTACACGAATGTTCATTCAAGTCTGAAAAGCACTTTCACATTTGGACCACTTCAGCTTGTTCTATATATGACATGATAAATATATATATGTATAAATATTTATAAATCATGGTTTAGCATATGACATGATAAATATATATGTATAAATCATAGTTTTGTGCATTAAAACTATAGTGCTTGTTTTCAGAATCATGTCATCACTCTTCAAAATAATCTATCTTTTCAAAAAGGGCATAATAATGGAGGCAACACACGCCATTTGGAAAAGCTCATACTTACCGATTAAATACTCTTAGCTCATCGCATAAAACAATTTCTTAGTATTTTGCTTACTAAGTCCTAGATTTATACAATTACTTCTTTTACTTATGAAACACTCCAATGTTTAACTGGTTAGCAGGTTGCCAAGTAGAGTGAAGTAATTCGCTGTGATGAATATGCTAAGCGAATGGCTCGCATTATCAAGTTTGAGTAAGTAATTATTTAGTTATGTCTGTTTGTAAGTTTTGAGTTTATTATTGATGATAAGTTATGTTATCAAAAATTATTGTTAGTAAATTCAGATCAACTATTTTCATTTTCTGCTATTCACTTTGAGAATTAGTGATATGTGGTGAATCCAGCCAATTACCAGTGAACTGTTTTGGATACACTACGGGTAACACTCCAAGTTAGCCAAGTTAATTGTTTTAACTCTGGGGAAGTTATAGTGATTCTTGAGCCGATACTTCACATACTCTATTCTGAGATAGTAGAGATATCCCTGAGTCTTATTCATCTTGGTTTAAGGCTGAGAGGTGAACCATGATGCTAATTACCAGTTAATTAATTTTGTTGGGCGATACAAGTAGAGCTACTACTTACCATTAACACACTCGTAGCCGAAAACCAAGTGTAAAATTTTTCTTTTCTTTTTGACACCACAAATTCATCTCAACTTATAATATACCAGAGCATCTACTATTGAAACCACAACTTCATAACATAACATTATAAAGTTACTAAAATTTTACCACTAATGTTCTTATGTAAATCAAAAGTTGCCATAAGCGGAATACTAAAACAATAACACTTATAACTACTAAAGCTGGCTTAAGGTAAGTTAGCCCTTCCTAAAAGTTGAAGCTTCATGCCAATCTCACGAACAAAAGTTTAGACATGCATATGGGTCCTCACTTTCTTCCTCTTCAGCAACATCCGTAAAATTATTACAATTTTACAAGTGAAAAATGTGAGTTCACGGGTTAACAAGTATAAGCATTCTAACAATTTTATAACTTGAACCTCCTTTTTATCTTCGAAAAAAATCACTCTAACTAGTGTTTGCTAAACAACTATCACTTATATAGAGTTCTCACAAAAGAGTTTATCAAATGTTCTAGCCTTTTTGTAACCACTTAGGTTAAGATAGGTTTATACATACTTATAAAACATTCACATTTTCCTTTGCATTTTCTTTACAATATTAATAACTCCACATCCAGCAATAAATCAATTTATATCATGTAATGTAAAAAATTAGTTCAAGCACCAATAGGAACATATCATATAACTCATGCATATTTCACATAAATACATTTATTATCACATTTTAACATATTTTGATAAGTGTATCATCTCACTTAACAATCGGAGGAGTATGTCAAGTGCATACTCCCACTTAAGTGATAGAATTTGCTAGACGTATCCTTCCATCGAACAGCTGGAGTTTGTTAAACGTACCCTCCCACTTAACTACTAGAGTTAGTTAAACGTATCCTCTCATTTAACGACCAGAATTTGTTAGACATTTCCTCCTAACTTACTACTGGAGTTTGTTAAGCGTACCCTCTCACTTAACTACTAGAGTTCACATTCAACATTATCAAAACTTTTATCACATAAACATACTTTTCTCACATAATGTAATCCTTTCAAACCTCAAATCATTTTTGTAAACCATTTTCCTTTCAAACACTTTTTCCGTTAAACACATGTAAATCATTGTAAATTGCAACTTCGGTAAACATAACTTGGTAGTTGCAGAAGTATTAAAATCTTATTAAAGAAATATTTCTCATCTTTGATCGATTGTTTCACAAGGGTTGAATTAAGTGGATGCAGTTCAATTCATTCAAAATTTCACAGCTTATGCATTAGGGAAAAAAGAAAAGAGAAAGAGAAAATAAAAAATAAACATTGACAATTTATTGGGCTTCAAAAAGATGGGCCTTTTGCAGAAGTGTCCTGTAGCCCAATATTTTCCCTCAAGTTGCCCTTATTGGACCGGGCTTCATTACCGAAAGTTTCTCTCTCGGTAGCCGAACCCAAAACCTGTCTCTCTATATTATTGTTTTCTTTGGAGTTTTATAAAGGAATCTTTTTTTCTTTTTCTTTATCTATTTATTTTTATTATAAAGGAATCTCTTTTTTTTTTTATTATTATAAAGGAATCTTGATCCTTAAAGAAATGGAAGAGGCGTGAGGTTTGGAGGATCATGGTGTGAACGATTTTGCCCTCATCTTGGAATATAATTACGAGATGGTGGGATTATGCTGGTCGAAGTGGAATATGCCCTTGCTTTGCTTTGTTTTGTTAATTATGCTGATTAGGCACCGCCCCTCTTTTCTTTTGAAATTCAAAAAGGGTATGCCAAGAGGAGATTAACCCTAACTATTTTAACATGAGTGTGACTTTAATAACACTTATTTTTTGGAGGTGCAAAGGAGGAGCCTTAGATGATAGGATTGTATTCACTTTTTTAAGTTCGAAGGAGTAATAACTTGATCTAGCTAATACAGGGTATTAGTAGGACCAAAACGACTAATATTAATAAAATTAAAAATTCTTATATTGGGAGTTGAGCTCTCACCCTAATAAATATTCAACCACTTTGAATATTTTTTTATGTCATTGAGCCATCACCACCTATAGGAACACCACCCAAGTTCGAGTGTTTGGGATTTATCGTGTGTGTCTGAGTTTTTTCTTATATCAAAAGAGCCAAAAAAAAAAAAAAAAAAATTACTCTAACTGGGGTGATTCTAATTGAGTTGGGTTTCTTCATTTCATAGTTGGGCAAACATAAAAATTATGAAATAATTCAGTGAAGTTTTAATAACCTTTGACTAACAATTGATAAAATTTCGATTGCAAGAAGTTGAGATGAAGACGAAGAAAGTTTAGATAGCAATTATTGTTGGAGAAGTAGGATTTAAGGTATGGATTGATGCAACACTTGTCTGGATATTGTGAGAGTTATCTCAACTGGGGAAGGTGACGGGCGTTGAATGAAGCCCAGTTTATGTCAAAGTGGGGAAACCCACGTTGCAAGGTTGGAAATAGTATTCCATATCTTGTCAATTGCTGAGAGAAAAAAATAAAAAAAAATATTTTCACTTAGGCACTAAATTGTTATCCCTTTTACAATGTCCTTACAAAGTTTAAAGCCTCTTAATTTAGTGTATTGAACTTCAAATTTCTTTTAATTTTTGAAAAAAATCCTAACAGATAGGTATAAAAATTCTTAAAATATCCCTCATTTTTTTTAGGAAAGAAAAAAAAAAAAATTACATTGGTAAGGATTTAACAGTGTTTGCCAAAATACACTGCTTAAAAGCTTGAAACATAAAATTGAGATGTTTAAACTTTGAGTGGATATAGTAAAAAGGGTGACAATTCATGTTGTAAGTGAAATAAAATAAAAAATAAAAAAATAAAATAAAATAGAAAAATATGTTGTTAGTACAGTGGATGAAAAATCAATATTGCCCATAGACGTGGCAAAATGACATTTTTTTTTTTTTGAAATGACGTGGGAAAATGGCATTGTTCCTTCCTGACCTTTAATATTGCACTCATGAATGCAGTTGTTCCTTGTTGCCCAAATGGCATCCATATTTATTGAAGTCGAGAATTAAAAACCATAAATGTATTCGTCTATGTTGGAATTTTAAGCTCCATAAATCTAATACCCAAGCCACCAAGGGGGCCTTATTGTGCAATTTCCATAGATCTAAACCCAAGCCACCAAGGGGTTTTGGGTGAAATTATGTTCCAGGCTAACAGGGTAGATTGCGTTTTTCAGGTTTGCTAAACCCTGGCCAAATTTCCTAATGGTTTTGGCTAAGTCAAGGCAAGGGACTTGGGAGGCAAATAAGGACATGGTCTAGCTAGCGATGGAAGTGGCCACAATTTTGATGAGGGTGGTGTGGTCTACTAGGGAAAGGATTTTGTATTTCTAACCAGAGATTTTGTTAGGACTTTCTGCTTGATATCTTCAAAAGCAATAACTTGAAAAAAGCAACAATTTAGGAAAAATATAAAACATAAAAATTGAATAAATTGGGATTTGGACGCTCGTTAAATGAGGTATGTATTAACATATTGGGAATATTAGTGCAAAAATATGATTGCACTGCGGAAAATAAAAATTCTTAAATCAAGAACAAACTTTAAGAAGAACATGTGAAGAACTATACTATTTTAAAATTAAACTGAAAAAGCAAGAACTACTTACTTGAAGATTACAGTCACTCCTTGATTTTTGGGCAAAACTTTTCTTCTTACTCCTTAATGAAAAACGTGTAGCTTTAGGATTATGAGACATTTAGATCTTCTCACCAATGACTAACAATAACTAAGCGTGTGGTTTCTTTCCTCGCTCTTTAAAACTTAAACTTATTTTCAAGAATTAACTTAATAATATTAGTTCTTAATAAATACTAAATAACTTAGTGATTGTTTATTGCGCAAAAGCTTTAGGTTTCTCTATTTATAGGCTTGGAATACTAGGAGAGGTAGGAGAACTAGTCTATGTGGGACTAGCATTAAGGGTGGATGGCTAGGGCTAGGAAAACCCTAGCCTCTACCTCCTCAAAGTGACGCAAAGGGCCACGAAAGAATGCTAGGAAATTCTTTCCTGGCCTATGCGTCCACTACTCAGGCATTGAGCCTGAGTTTTATCCCATGCCTAATCTCCCTCTCTTGCATCTTTTGCATAGTTTCTCTCTAACTCATGTTTTAATATATAAAAACAAACAACCCAATAAATAAAAAGCCTAACCTAGTTAATTTATATTAGTTTGGTGAGAAACTCAAAGGGAAAAATAAAAGCTTCAAATTGTTCTGAATAACTCAAGTTACTTTTTAATTATAATTGATTCTACTAAACAATTATAATAACAATTTTAATTGTACTCTAGCTTATATTTTTGATTAAATCAATTAATCACTTAGACTTACTTAATATTAATTGTTGATTTCTCCATGAAATCTTCTATAGCAAAATTAAAGCCAAAGACATTGTCACTTTATATAATATCTCGAAATTTAAATTCATTTTTAAAATATAAATTCTTTTAAAACTAAAAATAGTTCGTGAAGAAAAGATGTTTTGTTTAATGTTTCGATCATTTCTAAAAAAAAAATAAAAACATTTAGGGGGATGATCGATCCTGCCACCTCAGATCCTCCAGGAACGATTCCATTATTACATAATCGATCCTAACTTGTCAGAAACTATATTTTGAGTGCTCAAAACCCTAAAAAACTCGACCCTACATGATATTTAGTCATTCTTAACCTTCTTACAACAAAAAAAATGCACTTTACCCCCTTTTTTCTTCAGATTTTTTTTTAAATAAAAAAAAAAAAAAATGATTTTGGGAAATAAAGAGTTTAGTTGGAGTAATTTGGGTAAACAGTGAAAATTGTAATTTTCGTTAGATTAGATGGAAGGGACTAACGGATTGGTCGTGGAGATGTCCGGTTTTTCACAATGGCTTGGTAGCCCTTCCAGGGAGGACCTCTGCCTGCAAAAAGGAGAGGAAGCTATTAGAGTGGCTTACTGTCGCTTGCCAGTGAGATCCCTCCGATGGCTAAGTTAGTTGGAGATGAGAGGAGTGGAGAAGGGAAATGGACATGATTGTTGTATTAGAGATAATACCTGAATCCTTATATATATATTATATATATGAGTGGCACCCTTGGCCCTCTAGTATAATCTCTGGCCCGTGAGCTTTAGGCAATTCCTAGGCCCTACAAGAGTTTCCCAATTCCTTTGGACGATTAAAAATCTATACATGAGAATTTTTATAAGTATGTATGTTTGGCTCGTAGATGAGCCTTGCTTGAAGTTTCTGTTTAGGTCCTACAGGAATTTCTCAATTCCCTTGGATAATTAGTAAATCTTTTTATGGAAATTGTATAAGTATGTGTGCCTGGGCCCGCGGATGGGCCTTGCTTGGAATTTTTGTTTAGGTCCTACAAGAGTCCCCCAATTCTCTTGGATGATTAGTAAATCTATTTATGGGAATTTGAATTATTTGTGCTGTCAATATAGAGATGCTTGTGGGTGACTTGCTAGAAAGAAATTAGATTTTCTATAAACTTGGTGTAGCCTCTATTGAACGCTGATTCCATGAAAGTATACGAGATGTGAACATCTTCCGACAAGGTCTTAGGATGCATCGGTATGAGGTCTTAGACTGCCTCAGTAGCAAGGTCTTTCGCTGCCTTGGTGGTAAGGTTTGCGATAGAGATGGCGAGTCAGGATGTGTGGCATCAGCAACCAGCAATAGAGATGGCGATCCTAGCGGGTTAGGATACGTGGCATCAACAACCGGCAATAGAGTTGGCGATCCTGGCAAGTCGGGAATGGCCTAGCATCAGCGATCGACAAATAAAGATGGTGGTCCTGGCGGGTTGGGATGTCTAGCATCAGCGACCGGCAAATAGAGATGGCGATCCTAGCGGGTCGGGATGCCTGGCATTAGCGACCAGTAAATAGAGATGACGATCCTATCGATGTGGTCTTAAGATGCTTCAGGAAGGAGAGGTCTTACATAGCCCTCATTAGTAGTGTGCCCACCTGACGAGGTCTTAAGATGCCTCTGAGAGAGAGGACTTGCATCGCCTCGACAACTAGGTCTTATGCAGTTCTCGGAGTGAATTACTGAAGAACTAGCTACTGATATGGTCTTAAGATGCCTTGGAAGGAGAGGTCTTACAGGGCCAAGGTCTTAAGATGCCTCGGAAGGAGAGGTCTTACATGGCCCTTATCAGCAGTGTGCCTACCCGACGAGGTCTTAAGATGCTTTTGAGAGAGAGGACTTGCACCGCCTCGGCAGCTAGGTCTTACGTGGTTCTCGGAGTGAATTACCGAGGAACTAGCTACCGATGTGGTCTTAAGATGTTTCGGAAGGAGAGGTCTTACACGGCCAAGGTCTTAAAATGCCTTGGAATGAGAGATATTACATGGCCCTCATCAGCAGCGTGCCTACTCGACGAGGCCTTAAAATGCCTCTGAGAGAGGACTTACACCACCTCGACAGCTAGGTCTGGGAGCAAGATCTTAAGATGTCTCAGAGGGGGAGGGCTTATACCAGCTTGAGGTTGTAACAGTCGAAGAGCAAGGTCTTAAGATGTCTCAGAGGGGGAGGGCTTATACTGTTTTGAGGTCATAAGAGTCGGGGAGCAAGGTCTTAAGATGCCTCAGAGGGGAAGGACTTCTACCGCCTTGAGGTCATAACAGTCAGGGAGCAAGGTTTTAAGATGCCTCAGAGGAGCAGGACTTATATTGCCTTGAGGTCGTAATAGTCGGGGAACAAGATCTTAAGATGCCTCAAAAGGGGAGGGCTTATACCACCTTGATGTCAAGGTTTTTTTACCGATGGAAAGGTTGCATCGAGTGGTGTTGCAGGCTATTCATGCAAAAGGCTTAAGAGACAACTGTGCATAGTAGAAGTGCTATTAATCTAGCATAAATATGGCAATCTAGTAATTTGGCGACTAACAATCTCTTCAAGGGATTGGTAACGTACAGTTCATGACATATACTAATGACTTAAATGGAGAATAGTTTGACATAAATACATGTGTTACAGTCTGTCGGTAGTACAGGAGGTGCCCTTATGCACTTGGAGGTGACCTTCAAATTATGAAGTCGTCCAATGGCATTTGTAAATTCCCTTTGGGATGTGGAGTTGTTCTTCTAGATTTATAGATGTCTTTATAAACATATACTTTTGCAATTTTGTCGATGATGATTTATATAAACTTTTACTTTGGCGTCATTGATAGAGAAATAAAAGGCATCAGAGTAATGTAAATCAACAATGGCAATGAGCACGAGATCATCATAATGGCGACTCGTAAATGTTATGGCAAACACTGTAGTTGAAGGTCAATGAGAGCATTATAGAAATTTCCTGTAGCTTCAAATAGGCTTCAGGAGCATATAAATATAAAGAGATGTATCTGTTGGCCCATATACCCATGTATGAAAATTGGAGCAATGTAAATCAACAATGGCGATTAGCATGATATCATAATAATGGCAACTTGCAAATGTAATGGCAAACACGGTAGTAAACGATAATGATAGCATTATAGTAATCCCTGTAGCTTCAAATAGGTTTCAAGAGCATATAAATATAAAGATATGTATTTGTTGGCCTATATACCCATGTATGAAAATTGGAGCAATGTAAATCAACAATGATGATTAGCATGATATCATCATAATGACGATTTGCAAATGTAATGGCAAACACGGTAGTTGAAGGCTAATAACAGCATCATAGAAATTTTTTATAGCTTCAAATAGGCTTCAGGAGTATATAAATATAAAGAGATGTATTTGTGGGCCCATATACCCATGTATGAAAATTGGAGCTATGTAAATCAACAATGACGGTTAGCATGATATCATCATAATGGCGACTCGCAAATGTAATAGCAAACACGGTAGTTGAAGGCTAATGACAGCATCATAGAAATTCTATGTAGCTTCAAATAGGCTTCAGGAGCATATAAATAGAAGGAGAGGCATTTGCTAGCACATATACCTATGTGTTGCAATCAAGAAACCATGTACTAGTAGACAAACGAATTCTAGTGTAAAGATACTTCAAATAGGCAATATCCTTCTAGATGGAGATTATATAATAAAAATATTTGAACGAAATGCTTCAGGAGCATTGTAACGTCTAAAAATTTAAAATAAGAATTATAAATCACGTTAAATAGGCAAGGGCAAAATGATAATAAATACTTAGAAAAATTTAGAAAAATAACGAACCATGCCGTGGGTCTAGCCGTGATGGGTCACCTTTTTTTTTTTTTATATAATTAATGGTAAATTTTAAATTTTATAAAAATAAACTTCATTTAACCTTTTTGCGGTCTAATTTAATCTCAAATCTTAATAGTATAATTAAAATTTTAATACACTAAATTAAGATATTTTAAACTTTGCGGTGATAATTCAAAAAATCAGTGAAGTTATTTATTTATTTATTTTGATGCTTTTTCAACTTTGGTTGGTGTCTTCCTTTTGTAGGGGAAAACACAGGCTGTGTCGAGAGGCATCATTGTTATTTCTTTCACCAACCAAACCATATTATTTCGTACGTGTTCTCCAACTGTAAGTCTGTAACCGTGTTTTCGTTTTTCTGCATTTCAAAGGTTTATCCTCCTCTCACAATCAAATACCCTCCGTTTCCCCTTTCTACCCACTCTGATTGGTGGAAAAGTATTTTGAACATTTTTCAAGTGACAGACAATCGAAGGGAAGGGACAAAAATATGTGCTTTTTTTTTCTTCTAAGGTGAGATTGTACACGTGAGACGCGTTGTCCAGGTCCCACGTGTAGATTTGATTGACCATGGGCCTGAGCTGTCACAATGACTGACCTCACAGGCTCACAGTCACAAGGAAAAAGCAATTTCAAAAAACAAGAAATGCGGAAATCCTTTCTCTATCCATCAACCTACTTCTCACTCATCTACTAGCTGTTTAGCAGTTACACTCCAAAATTCCAATTCTTGCCTCCTCCCAAAAAAAAAAAATATGAGGTGACTTTTATTGGTATGTTATAAAGATTTTTTCTTTTTTCTTTTTTCATTTCTCATTTCTATATGAGGTAGAAGACAAATGCTGCTCGGCATTTTTTTAACAATTCTTTTTTTTAAAACTTTCCTAGCTAACAAAAGGAGGAAGTGGGGAGAGAAGAGATTGTATCAAAGATGAGGCTCTCAATTATTTAATTTTGAACAATGAAAGGGTATTGGAGAGCCATAATAATAATAATAATGAGCGAGTTGCCTTCAATGATGAAATTTTTGAGCTGAAGAGAGCTAGAAAAGCTGCAAGGCAAACTGTCAATGCTTTTTCAAAATTTGGATTATAAGGAGGATTGATTTGAGAGATCGCCTTGATAATGGAGCTTTCTGAGACATGAAACACGACTACCTAGGCTGAGAAGGAATCTCTGATGGCTATGTCAAAGTTGATTTTGACAAAATGATATTAGTCTATTTTTGAAATGGTGAACCAAATTTTGTAACGCCCCCGACTTAAATATTAGTGAAAAATATTTAGATTTTTCAAGTAGTGTAATACCCCGCTTAATTAAAAGCAAATTATTTTTAACCGAAGTGACAAAGTAACTCTCCATTCAAATTGCACGTTTTAACAATCACAACACATTTTCAACCAAATCCTTTTATTTAAAACCTGTGATCAACGAACGTTCAAATACTTTATTTGGAGGGTTTGAAGACAAATGTTTGATGGTTATCTTAGTCATCTATATTTCTGTCTTTACCACGAACATTCGAAACATAGTATATGAATGCTCATTGTGTGTTGTGTAGCACTATTCACACCTTACATGTGTCTGACTCACTGCAAGCCATTTGTGAGATAGTATTGCAAACGTTTAACTTGGTCAACGAACGTTCCTCTGAAATCCTAAAATTATTGGTTAATAGTACATGAATATTCGTTCAAGCTTGAAAAACACTTTCACATTTAGACCACTACAGCTTGTTTTATATATGACATGATAAATATATATGTATAAATCATGGTTTTGTGTATTAAAATTATAGTGCTTGTTTTTAGAATCATGTCATTATTCTTCAAAATAATCTACCTTTTCAAAAAGGGCATAATAATGGAGGCAACGCACATTATTTGTAAAAACTCATACTTACCAATTAAATACTCCTAACTCATCGCATAAAACAATTTCATAGTATTTTGCTTACTAGGTCTTAGACTTATATAATTACTTCTTTTACTTATGAAACACTCTGATATTTTACGGATCAGTAGGTTGCCAGGTAGAGTGAAGTAATTCGCTATGATGAAGATGCTGAGCGAATGAATCGCAATATCAAGTTTGAGTAAGTAATTAATTAGTTATGTCTGTTTGTAAGTTTTAAGTCTATTATTGATGATAAGTTATGTTATCAAAGATTATTGCTAGTAAACTCAGATCAATTATTTTCATTTTCTGTTATTCACTTTGATAATTAGTGATGTGTGGTGAATCCAGCCAGTTACCAGTTAACTGTTTTGGATATACTACGGGTAACACTCTAAGTTAGCCAAGTTAATTGGTAAGTTAGTCCTTCCTAAAAGTTGAGGCTTCCTGCTAATCTCACGAATAGAAGTTTAGACATGCATATGGGTCCCTTATCTCCTCCTGTTCAATGACATCTGTAAAATTATCACAATTTTACAAAGTGAAAAATGTGAGTCGACGGCTTAACAAGTATAAGGATTTTAACAATTTTATAACTTGAACCTCCTTTTCATCTTAAAAAAAAAAAAAATCACTCTAACTAGTGTTTACTAAACAACTATCACTTATATAGAGTTCTCACAAAAGAGTTTATCAAATGCTCTATCTGTTTCATAACCACTTAGGTTAGATAGGTTTATACATACTTATAAAACATTCACATTTTCCTTTGCAACTTCGGTAAACATAGCTTGGTAGTTGTAGAAGTATTAAAACCTTATGAAACAAATATTTCTCACCTTTTGATCGGTTGTTTCACAAGGGTTCAATTCATTCAAAATTTCACATCTTACGCATTAGGGAAAAAAGAAAAGAGAAAGAGAAAATAAAAAATAAACATTGAAAATTTATTGGGCTTCAAAAAAAGGTGGGCTTTTTGCATAAAGTGTCGTGTAGCCCAATATTTTCCCTCAACTTGCCCTTATTGGACCGGGCTTCATTACTGAAAGTTTCTCTCTCGGTAGCCGAACCCAAAACCTGTCCTCTATTTATTGTTTTCTTTGGAGTTTTATAAAGGAATCTTTTTTCTTTTTCTTTATCTATTTATTTTTTATTATAAAGGAATCTCTTTTTTTTTTTTTTTATAAGGATTTTTTTTTTATTATTATTAATAAAGGAATCTTGATCCTTAAAGAAATGGAAGATGGCGTGAGGGTTGGAGGATCATGGTGTGAACGATTTTGCCCTCATCTTGGAATATAATTACGAGATGGTGGGATTATGCTGGTCGAAGTTGGGAATATGCCCTTGCTTTGCTTGTTTTGTTAATTGTGCTGATTAGGCACCGCCCTCTTTTCTTTTTGAAATTCAAAAAGGGTATGCAGATCGAGGAGATTAACCGTAAATATTTTATATTAGTGTGACCTTAATAACACTTATTCTTTTGGAGGTGCAAAGGTTTAGATGATAGGATTGCATGTAATTCTTTAAGTTCGGCCATAGGGTATTAGTAAAATTCAAGACGACTAATATTATTAGGATTAAAAATTTTTATTTTGGAAGCTGAGCTCTCACCCTAAAAAATATTCAACCACTTTGAAGATTTTTTTAGAGTCATTGAGCCATCACCACCGATAGAAACACCACCTAAGTTTGAGTGTTTGAGATTTATCGTGTGTGTTTGAGTTTTTTCTCGATATGAAAAGAGCCAAAAAAAGAAAAAGAAAAAGAAGGATTACGCTAACTGGGGGTGATTCTAATTGAGTTGGGTTTCTTCATTTTAATAGTTGGGCAAACATAAAAATTATGAAATAATTCAGTGAAGTTTTAATAACCTTTGACTAACAATTGATAAAATTTAGATTGCAATTGATTGAGTCGTACCATAAAAAGATTTGAGTTGAGCAAGAAGTTGAGATATGAAGACGAAGAAAGTTTAGATTGCAATTATTGTTGGAGAAGTAGGATTTAAGGTATGGATTGATGCAACACTTGTCTGGATATTGTGAGAGTTATCTCAAACTGGGGGAGGTGACGGGCGTTGAATGAAGCCCAGTTTATGTCAAAGTGGGGAAACCCACGTTGCAAGGTTGGACATAGTATTCCATATCTTGTCAATTGCTCGTTACAAAAAAAAAAAAAAAAAAATTCACTTATCTTTTGAATTATTAACCCTTTTAAAATATTTTTATAAAGTTTAAAATTTTTCAATTTAATATATCGAACTTCAAATTTTTTTCAATTTTTTGAAAAATCATAATGGATGGGTGTAAAAATTCTCAAAATATTCATCATTTTTTTAGAAAAAAAAAAAATTGTAAAGATTTAAGTATTAGTCAGGATTTAAGAAAATTTACAAAAATACACTACCTTAATCTTTGATTATATATATATAAACATGGTATTTTAGAAATTTTAAAAGAATTTAATAGAAAATCCTAATGGGTGAAATTGAAAAAAAAATTAAAAGTTTGATACATAAAATTGAAAGGTTCAAACTTTGAGTGGATATTAAAAAATGGGTGACAATTCATGCAATAAGTGAAGTTAAAAAAAGGAAAAAAAAAAGAAAAAGAAAATCATTTTGTTAGTACATTGGATGAAAAAATCAATATTGCCATAGACGTGGCAAAATGGCATTTTTTTTTTGTAAGCGACGTGGGAAAATGGCATTGTTCCTATGTCATTCAATATTGCACTTATGAATACAGTTGTTCCTTGTTGCCCAAATGGCATCCATATTGATTGAAGTCAAGAGTTAAAAACCATGAGAATATTTAATTGGGATGGATAAATCAAACAAGGCTTGAGAAGAGATTGGCTCTCACACTAAGAATGTTCCAAGAAATCCTCTATAATAAATGTTTTAAGTTTCCTCTTCTGTAGCCTTTTTCCCAATTCAATTGGAAAAAAAAAATGTTTTAAGTTTGGAGAGAGGGCCACTATAGATGCGAGAGAGATTAGACATAACTTCATGGGCAGATTTAACAAAGAAGGAACCAAAAGGTGAAGGAGCCATCTTTAGGATCAAGATCTCTAGGAATATGAATTTTGGCTATATGAGAGGCATAATTATCATAAGAAATATTGTGGATAAGATTAAAATTTCAGCTTTTGGCAATGAGGTCAGACAGACAGGTATGGGCTAGGAGGAAGGTTAGGATTGGGATAAAGGCTCGGTTTTGAAACTCCTTCCACTTATTTCTTTAAAAAAGTCAACTTTGTATTTTATATCTCATCAATCACTTTTTAATAATTTTTTATTTTTATTTATTTTTCACTTTTTATATTATATTAATTATTTTTTATTACTATTAAAAAAAAAAAAAACTATTACAAAACATAACTTTTTCACTTTCCCTTACAAAAAATTCACAACATTATTTTTACTTTATTTCATATTAATCACTTTTTATTACTAATAAAAAAAAGGAAAAAATATAAAAAAGCCCCCTATACTGCCAGCCTAATTGAAATGAGCCCCCCGAACTGACAAGTGGTAGATGTCGGCTCCCCAAACTACCAAAATGTTATAAAAAGGCCTAGCTGTTAGCATCTTCCATGAAGTTGGATGGAAAAGAGACCACATGATGTGCACGTGACAAATCTCAACTTAAACTTTCCATTTTGCCCTTCGTTGGACAACATGAAATGCCGACAGCTTTATTGAATCCTTTATAATCCATCCCTTGTCTACATCTTCTCTTCTCAATTCCCTGTCTGCATCTTCAACATTATTGTGTGGAAACTGATAGATCCAACCATTGTGTTCGAGCCTTTTTTTCTATTCCTCTTGTATTCAAGCTTGTTTCTCATGTTCTAGTTGCAACGATGTCTTCGGTTCAAGTGCGGTGGACAACAATGGCAAAGAAGTCAATGTCGGTAGAGATGCAGAAAAGTATTCTTCCCCAGCGAGTAGAACCCGATCTCTTAGAAAGAAATGCTTTTGCAGATTAGAAGCACCAATCCAAACGTCTAGGATTACAGACAGCTATGGTAGAAGATTTTTTGGATATGCTAATTACAGGGTAAGTAAATAGCATTAATTTTTTGGGTTTGTTATTAAGTTTAGGAATTAGTTATTTGTCAGTACTAAGGATTATGCAAAATTAGTAATTTTTTAGACATACTTGTTTAGTATGTGAAATTAGTATGCGCTCGAGCGCATACTTAGCTTGGCTCGAGCCAAACTTGGCTTGGCTCGAGCGTTTTTATCTTAGCTTGAGCGCATACTTTTTGCATACAACTAATCAAACAAGTTTTATGTACAAATTGGTCAGTGATTCCAATTTCTTATTATTGGCAGAATATTGATGATCGTGGTTGTGATTATTTTCTTTGGATTGATAAAGAAGTGTGTGAATATTGTACAAGGGCCATGTCAAGGTTGAAAACAAAGAAACATGCACTCGACAAAGAAGCTAAGCTCCGTGAGGCAAAGTTTGATGCTAAAATATCAAAATACAAGAAGATAGTGGAGATTGAATTGGCTAGGAAAAGATTGAAATTAGATGATGAAAAGGGTAAATGTAATGCCCTAGAGAAGAACTTGAGGATGACATTGGCCACTTGTTTGATTTTAGCTGTTTTGTTACTTTTGTGTGGCGATATTAATAGGGAGAATGTTATTGCACATTTGGTAGGACCATGTTGCCGTGAAGGTTATATGACATTGTTAGCTGTTTGTGATGTTGGTGAAGGGTGAGGAACAAGTTTGTTGTAGAAATGTAAATTTGACATCAGTTTTGTATGTTGAAAACTATATGCAGATCTTGTTTTCAAAATCCCGATTCATGTCACTAAGTTGCTTACAGTTTATTGACTTGATTAATGTTGACATGAAGTCAGCTTTATTTGTCCAAATGATTTCAGCAGACATTAAACAACTAGTGGCTGAGATGACAAATACTACCAATAAAACATGGGCATCACTCTTATTTGGCAAATAATATGAATTTGCCAAATACATACAATATTGGAAAAATGCTGGATTTTAAATTTGGCTGCCAAAATCAAATCAAATCCAAATCCAAATCCAAATTCAAAACATGATAAATCCAAATCTAAATCCAAAATCCAGAACATGCAGACATCCAAATCCAAATCCCTACTCAAGATCCAAATTAGAACATGCGAAATCCAAATCCAAATCCCTACTCAAGATCCAAATTAGAACATGCGAAATCCAAATCCAAATTCAGAACATGCAGAATTCAACATCTGGAATAAACACATTAATTTTCATTTGCAAATTCAAAATAAAACGACTATTCAAACTTAGCCTAATATTGTTGTCCTTATACACAATATACAACTACAATATTAATACATTACTACACTGCTATAATCTAAAGACATGCCATCAATAAAAAACATTGCCGATTTACTACCAAAAGAACAATAGTCTTCCAACTCATTCTTATACTTTGCAACCACAACTTGTGTATAATAGTTTATAGACTTATCTAGAACATGGTTGTTCTAATACTTTTGCTAGTCCGATTTCTTTTTCTTCTTCTTAGACACTATTACTTCAAGTGCTTTCTCCACTGATGGTACAATCCGTTTTCCTCTAGTAACAGGCTCTGATGAGCATGCAGCTGTAGTTACATTTCCTGGATCTAGATCAACAATTGGGTATATCTTTTTTTCCACTACCTGTACCAAACTAAGCCCTTAACCAACCTAATACCCTTAATGCAATCCCCCCACCCCTCATAGCAGATGTCACTTTTGGCCGAGAAGTTACTTAAGGCTGAGCAATAACATGCGGCTGAGATACAACTTCAGGTAGAGTTGACACTTAAGGTTGAGAAGGTTTATACAACCTTACTGTGTGGACAGAACCTTAAGACTAGGAAGACATAAAAACAGGTTAGGTACATGATGAAATAAAAACATCTAAGAATTGACTTCAAAACCTAAAAAGTATATAATTGTTTGGAGTACTTACACTAACATTGGTCATAGGTTGTAATGGTTGTGTTTGAGGAGGTCCATACAACCTTACTGTGTGGATAGTGCCTTGGGACTGACTACCTCTACCTCTAGGAACAACCCTTGGAGTTGAAAACCCATGTGGAATTTGTGCACCTCCACCCCTGGTCCTTGGTCTATCTCTTGCAAATGTTGGAGGACATCCCATACTCAAACCCTTCCCCAATCTTCCAGGCAATGCTGTTTGTGGGTTAATTTGACCCCTACCTTGCTGAAACCCTTCCCCTTGCTCAAATCCCTCCCCATACTTCCAGAAAATGTAGACTGTGGGGTTTGTGGGGTTGATGTCTATGGGGCTATTGTTTATGGATTGAAGATCGGCCCATTTTGTACCTACCAAAATAAACTTGTCAATATAATGGATTTCAAATGTAAGTTTGATGACATACTAAAGAAACCTTAGGTTTAGTAATAGCTCAGCTCATTTTGTACTGCACTACTGGTCTCTCCTCTGTAATTGACAGCTTTTCTTCTGGCTTGGGGACATGTTCTTGCATTGTGCTTAGTAGCCTTGCATCTGGAACACCTCATGATAACCCCACCCTTCCTTATCCGATAAGGATTTCTTGGTTCTTTTGGTCCTCTTGTCCTTACCACATGCCAGGTGAAGACCATTGAATCAAGACAAACTACAACAAGGTAGACCCACCATTGCACAGAATACAACCTGGGAGGCCTAAGACATAGTCCTTGGTGTTGGCATAGTCCTCGGGGTTGGCATTATCATACCAAATAGCAGATACTGCATGTACACATGGGATTCCTGCCAAGTCCCATTGTCTGCAGCCACATGTTCTTCTAACCAAGTTCACCACATACTACTTTGTCTTGTATGTTACTTTGAACAACCCATTCCTGGCATATGTACTGTAAAAATGACTGGCTTCTTCTCTAATTTCTTCCAACTTTGCCACTATTCTAGGGCAAATCCTACCAGTCATGGTTCTTATGTCATTCCGCTTTGTTTGATATCTCTTAATCAGCTTCTTCCTTATCGTTTCCAATATCGTTATTATTGGTTGGTTTCACGCCTTCAAAATGTATGAGTTGAAACATTCACTTATATTGTTTACAAGTAGATCATACTTGAAGAAGGTGCTGAACCAAGCCCTGGACCATGAAGATGGGTCAATCTTTGACAGATAATTATATGCGTCCTTGCTTATTCCCTTCAATTCCTCCTTTTCTTTATGAAAATTAGCTTTAGTGTATGCTGCAGCCGCAACCGCATCCCATAACTTGTCTTTCAAGACCAAGCCACGATGACCTTTATCTCTATAGTTTGCATACAAGTGTCTTACACAAATCCGGTGGTCAGCTTTTGGAATGACAACATCAAAACTCGGTACTAACCCCTACAAGTGTTAATATGTGCTTTTTGTATCAAATCTAATCCAAAACAAAACATAATAATAATAAAAAAAAACCAGAATGGAAATACAATAAACATTACCTTTTGATGATCTGAAATGAATGTCCATCCTTGTGTGGGGGGTCTGCCAAGGTTTGATAGCAAGGTTTGCAAAAATTATGTCCAACTGTCTTTCACTTCCACTTCAACAACTGTAATGGCCATTGGGTACATGTTGTTGTTGCTATCTCTCGAAGTTGCAGACAAATGTTGCCCCTTAAAAGGCCCTTTCAAGAAGCATCCATCCAACCCAATAATTGGCCTACATCCATCTATAAAGCCTTTCTTCATGGCAGCCAATGAGAAGTACAACTTTTGAAACTTTGCAGGACAATCAGGTAAAGGTCTCTCAACCTTCATCAACACACAACTTCTCACATTTGTTGCTGATAAGTCTTGAATGTTACACATTCAAGCCCCTTAACTCGCATGTGTTATACCTTAGTTTGTATTGTTATCTAATACTTTTAGTGTGTTTTAGTGTTTTCCATATTTTCAGGTCTTAATGAAAATTCAAGACAACTCATGGACATTAGACTTGAAGATATGTTGGGAAGAAAATATTGCTGAAGAAGGAGTGACGCTCGAGCGCCCAATCTTGACGCTCGACCGCCAGAAGCAACATCAACACTGGCGCACGCAGGCATGCGCGCAGATATCGAGCGCCAGAGGCACTTGACGCTCGAGCGCCCAAAAGTGACGCTCGAGCGTCGTCGCCCCTATCCAGAACCTGAAGATCTTTTCAGACAGCAAATGACGGCTAGATCTTTATGGGTCTGATTTTGCGGCTTGTCAGTCCATTGTGGGCCGCGAAATCGTCCCTCAGAACCGCCCAAGACTATTTGGAAGAAGATCTTTGTAGCCTTAACTCATTTTGGAAAGATCTAAGCCCCTTCCCTCTTTATATGTATGTTGGATCCGAGAATGGACCAGTTGCTCGGTTCTCTCTTATTTTTCTTAGCTTTTAGTTCATTTTGCTTGTATTAGACAGTAGGTAGAACTCTCTCTCTAGCACTTGCCTTCCTTAGGAATGGGTTTCTCCAAACCAATGGAGTTTTCCATTTCTTATATGGGGAACTAAATCCTTTTTAGGGTTTTGATGTAAACTTGATCCAAGTGCTATGAGTTGAGTAGTTTTAGCTTGGTTTTTGTACAAATGGCATGGAGATTGTATATGCTTATGAATTTTGCCTAATGATCATACCATTTGAAATATATGTGGTTCTTTGTCTATGAAGGATTGTCTATGTTTTGATTGATTTATGAGCTATGCAATGATAATTTTTGACATGATTTGTGTAAGTTTGATAGGGCATGCTAGGGACCACAACTTGATCTATGTTAATTAGCTTAGAATAGTTGGAAAGAGGGGTGAAACCTAAGATGTTTTATGCTTATTTCATGAATTGTGTAGGCTTTGAGAAGGGTTTATATTGCATGCTAGGGAGCTTAGATTACCTCACATTTAGATGATTAGGTGGGTGATTTGAGTGTAGCTATGATGCTCTATTATTTCCTTTTAAAAGTATATTCTTGATGAGATGTTGTGAGGGTTGACACCATTCACACACTCCATTCCATGCTTTTGTGTGAAATCCATGCTAGAACTAGTCTCTTGTGGTATGAGGATTGAGTGAAATCAATTTCCTATACCTCCCTACTCTTTTAACTTAATTTTGGATAACTTAGTTTAAAAGCTTTCTAGTTGTTTAGTTTTTAGTTTTAAAAATCCAACTCTTGTGTTTATGGGTTAAGTTAGGTAACATTTTAGAATTCCATATCACACAACCTTTTAACATCCCTGTGGTTCGATCCCTCAATATAGACCTATCTACAAAGATTCGTGCTATTGCGAGTGTTTATAAATTGAATTTGTTTCTAAGCGCGATCAGTTGCCCTGACTGTTTCACAATAATCCGAAAGCCTAGTGTATTGGACCTTCATTTTTCCTTAAAGATAAACCTTAGCTAGTCTTCTAGCCCTATAAAATACTCCTTTGGGCGAATCCACACCCCATTTATCTTTAACTTCTCCTTGCATTGCAGTTAAAGGCATGTTGGGTTGTGATCTAAATTTCTCAATTAATTTGTTTGCAATCCATGTAGAGTCTACAATTGTGTTCTTATGCCTCCTTGTACACTTCTGTTTGGATTGGAACGATTTAATTTCAAATGATTCTTCATCTCTACATTTACGGCCATATACTTACAGTCTGGTTCTTTGTATACTACAATACATCTTGTGAGGTAATTCTTTTTTAAAAAATACATCCTTCCCCTTTCTTAGATTGCTCTCTCTAATAGCATCTCTAAACATATTGATTGAGGGGAACTTTTGCCCCACACACAACTGTGGGTTATGTAGGTCAAAGGGGTGGAACTCAGAATACCTAGGTTGACGTGCAGGCTGAGATACTACTTCATCCTCTTCATCACTTTTGTGGGGTGATGTAAGGATGTCACTCCGTGCCATGTCTGAGTTTTGACCATCATCAACTGCCTCATCATCATGTCCATCAATAGATCCATCCTCCCCTACCTTATCAGTCGCATCCTCACTCTCTTTACCATTATCTTCACTACCCTGTTCAAATTCCTCATCACTCTCATCATCCTCATCACCTTCAGCCCCCTCTCCTCCCCACTCAGTGGATGGCCCACCAACATCGTTATCTTCATCAAACAGGACAGGTTCATTGACCTCATCCCAATATGGGTCATCTCTATCAATCCTACCATGCTCACTAGCTTCAACTTCTTCAGCTTCATCACCAACAAAACAATCATTTGCATTAGGTCTAAGCTCTGCAAACGAGACAAGGTACAACTTAACAACTGGTACATCTTGATGGACTTCAACTAGTTTGACCACATCATGGTCAGATGAAATTAATTTCAAACCACTTTGCATACTACTACCTGGCACTAAGTAATACACTAGGTCACCTAGCTTGTATCCATATGCTTTAACAATTCTCTCAACCTCAAAAGATGATAACTTATTCGCATCATACTTCTCCTTATATACATCTACTTCACCCCCACATATGTGCACATAAAACGCCTATTTATCATATCATCGTAATGCACCTTTAAGACATACTCCCGACATGCCATCCTAACCACATAATAAATGAAAAATGTAAACATTGTATAGTCAAAATTTCAACATGGTACTGTAACCTAATTACCATTTAATTGACATGTAACATCAATAGGGGACCACATTCAGACAAACATGTAAGTATGGGTCCAAACTTAGCCATATGATGCAAAAAATGCTATACTTTCCCCCAAGTGTTAAATGCCTATTTAATGTACATAAAGGGTGTCATAGTATGCATTATTTATTACAAAGTATGACAAAATTATGACATCCCAGACCACATTCAGACATACTACAGTCTACATTCATCCTTAAGATGGAAAAGTGTTATATTCCCACCCAAGTGTTAAATTAACAATGCTTATGTAATGTACAAAATGATGTCATAAGATGCTGTATAGTCAAATTCACGTGATAAGATAATTATATTACATTTGTAAGGGACCACAACTTTAGGGATTATGCGAAAAAAAATAAGCAATGTTATGCACATGAGGCCAACTAAATATCAAATGTTATAAAAAGCTGACGACAAACATAATCATGAGTTATGAAAGAAAAAAAAAGACATACATTTCAGCCCAGGGTTCTATAGAAAATTTAGGGCATTTCAAAAAATGGGCTTTCCATGGAAATCGTAATCCCTAACTAAAAAATCACTAATATGCTTCCAATCATATCAGTTTTCATTAAAAAACATAAAAATCCTAACTTAACTTCAAGTATTTTTGTAATGAGTATTCATAAAATTTGGACAAAATTCCTAATTTTAAAATCGTATAGTTACCCTCAGTGGACGAAAACATAGACGCTATTGGTTTGTGTTAAATCGATATCTTGCACTTTGCAAATGTCACACTTCATTTCAGGTCCTTTTTTGTCTTCTAGGAACCTTCGAGAGCCAACTTCTTCAGAGAGGTGAAAAGGATGGATTATGCGTGGACTTAGTGGTGTCCACGCATACTTCCTTGTCTAAGTATGATTCTTGTCTGAAGGGTACTTCCATCATTCACTATCAATTTCCATGGGCTTATGCGAAAGAATGTGAAATATCTTAGGGTACTTCCGTCATTTTATCCATTAAACATTCATAAACGTTCCAAGGGCTTTCTCGGCATTTCACGTTAGCCAACGAAGGGCAAAATGGAAAGTTTAAGTTGAGATTTGTCATGTGCACGTCACGTGGCCTCTTTTCCATCCAACTTCACAGAAGATGATAACAACGAGGCATTTTTATGACATTTTGGTAGTTTGGAGGGCCGACATCTACCACTTGTCAGTTCGGGGGGCTCATTTCAATTAGGCTAGCAGTATGGGGGCTTTTTTATATTTTTCCCTAAAAAAAAAAAAATAAAACCCAAAAAATAATTTACCTAACACGCCGAAGGTTTAAAGGAGCATAGAGTGAGGATCCAATGGGTAGTCCAAGTTAGGGCTAAAAAGGCGGGCGGTTATTAACCGCCTACTAACCGCTCTAAACCGCTAACCACTAATCGTTAAACCGCCTAACTGCTTTTAAAGGAGGTTGAAAAAAACCGCTAACCGCCTTTTATATATATATATACAAGACGTGAAGGGCAGCCTTCACGTCAAGTACAAATTTGCCTTGGGGCTAGGGGTGTCAGCACACACCCCCCAACCCAAGGCAAAATTATGTCAAAAACATATTTTATATATTAGATTTTGGAACTAATCCAAAGGCAACGTTTAGATTTACTAACTTAGCTTACAAAATGCAACACTAAAACAAATAAAACGCAAGTCAACTTTTTATTTAAACTTTGATAGATTTCTGCACATGTCTCAAGTTGTGCCAGCCTATTAACCTCGAGCCATGTGTTGCATGCATCCCTCCAACCAAAGCGCTCCAGTTCCCCATGTGCTTCAGCCTTCAACCGAGACATATCCTTTTCTCCTTCTACAATCTTCTCATCTTCCTTCCTCCTTTGTTGCAATACCACACATCTCTCTCATCCCTCTCGTCCCTTTCTTTTCTTTTTGCAACATATATTCACTGCTTCCTCTATGTTTGTTGGAATAGGCTATTGGAATGGTTGTTGCTGGATTGTAGTTCAGTAAGCTTATGCTTTTTTGTATAGGCATTTGATTGGGTTATTTTTCTTCCTTTCCTTGACTATATACATTGCAATGAAGGTTCCAAAGGTTGTAGATCTTCACTCTCTACAACATTTTCCTGATGTGCTGAAAAAGGCCGACCTATAGAAACTAAATGCAGAACTCTTGACATCCCTCATTTCCTTGCCCAACATGCTTGATCTGCATAGACTTAGGTAGATTTTTTTTTTTTAGCAAAAAAAAAAAATACAGTCATAGTGGGGCAGTTATAGGTTTAAATAACCGCTAACTGGCAGTTATTTTATAACCCCTAACTGTTTAAGGTAGTGCGGATGCAGTTAGCAAATTAGACTAACTACCTAAGGCGGTTACGGTTACGGTTAGAGGTGATAACGGCTAACCGTAACCGTTTTTTCACCCATAGTCCAAGTATTGAAATTGGAGCCAGGAAAAATGGATCTGCAGGCTCCATTTTCAAAAATAGTAAAGCCATCTAGCCAGTAGACTCCGGAGGCTATTTGCCTTTCCATGCTTTCATATGTCAATGGAAAGATTGTCCCTCTTAGATGGAGCTAGAGAAGAGAGGGAGCAATCAAGTAAGTTTGCATTAAGAAGACATTTATCCTTCAGAGCTTGGACCCAAGGAAGATGTCCTTAATGAGGATTTTCCAACTAAGTTTAGTAAGGAAGGCCTTATTGGGCAATTCATAGATCTAATACCCAAGCCACCAAGGGGTTTTGGGGTGAAAATTATGTTCTAGGCTAACAGGGTGAGATTGTGTTTTTTAGGTTTGCTAAGCCCTCACCAAATTTCCTAATGGTTTAGTCTAAGTCAAGGCAAGGGGACTTGGGGAGGAGAAACAAGGACATGGTGTAGCTAGCAATGGAATTGGCCACAATTTTGATGAGGGTGGTGTGACCTACTAGGGAAAGGATTTTGGATTTCCAACCAGAGATTGTGTTAGGACTTTCTGCTTGATATCTTCAAAAGCAATAACTTGGAAAAAGTAACAATTTAGGAAAAATATAAAACATAAAAATTGAATAAAATTGGGATTTGGACACTCGTTAATGAGGTATGTATTAACATATTGGGAATATTAGTGCAAAAACATGATTGCGCTGCGGAAACTAAAAATTCTTAAACCAAGATCGAACTTTAAGAAGTACATGTGAAGAACTATGTTATTTTTAAAATTAAACTACAAAAAGTAAGAACTACTTACTTGAAGATCATAACCACTCCTTGGTTTTTGGGCAAAACTTTTCTTCTTACTCCTTAATGAAAAACGTGTAGCTTCAGGGATTATGAGACCTTCAAATATTCTCACCAATGACTAACAATAACTAAGCGTGTGGTTTCTTTTCTTGTTTTTTAAAACTTAAACTTATTCTCAAGAGTTAACTCAATAATATTAGTTCTTGTTGAGAAATAGTCTCACATCACCTGTGGACAAGACTTTGGGCATGTTTATAAGGAGTGAACAACCCTTTCTTATAGAGCTAGTTTTATGGGATGAGTTAGGCCCACAAATTTCTTCATGGTATCAGAGCCTACCACAAAGACGAATGGGCCTGCACTACTTACCCTGTAATAAGGACCAGAAAAAATACTGGCTTGCACATGAGGGAGGGTGTTGAAGAATAATCTCACATCACCTGTGAACAAAACCTTGAGCATGTTTATAAGGTATGGACAACCCTTTCCTATTGAGTTGGTTTTATAGGATAAGTTAGGCCCACGGATTTCTTCAGTTCTTAATAAATACTAAATAAGTTAGTGATTGTGTATTGCGCAAAAGCTTTAAGTTTCTCTATTTATAGGCTTGGAATATTAAGAGAGGTAGGAGAACTAGTCCATGTGGGACTAGCATTAGGGGTGGATGGCTAGGGCTAGGAAAACCCTAGCCTCTACCTCCTCAAAGTGATGCATAGGGCCAAGAAAGAATGCTAGGGAATTCTTCCCTGGCTTATGCATCCACTACTCAGGCATTGGGCCTGGGTTTTATCCTATGCCTAGTCTCTGTCTCTTGCATCTTTTGCACAGTTTCTTTCTAGCTCATGTTTTAATATATAAAAACAATCAACCCAATAAATAAAAAACCTGACTTGGTTAATTTACATTAGCTTGGTGAGGAACTCAAAGGGAAAAATGCTTCAAATAGTCTCGAGTATCTCAAGTCACTCTTTAATTACAATTACATTAGCTTGATTCCTCCATGAAATCTTCTATAACAGAATTAAAGCCAAAGACACTATCACTTTACGTAATATCCTGAAATTTAAATTCATTTTAAAAATATAAATTCTTTTAAAACTAAAAATGTAACACCCAAGAATTCAAATTAAGGATTATAAATCACCTTTTAAAGTCAAGGGTAAAAAGCTAATTAAAAGTAAGAAAAATAAATACTTCGAAAACGCAACATAAAAATAATAAAAATGATTTTTCACATTGGGCGTTCGGACGGTAGTATTGTCGTCTGGACAGCTGTTGCCTAGTGTGCATCGTTTGTAGCCCTATCTGCAGCGGTCCGAACGAGATCGGCTATTGTTCAGTTAGTAGCGGTCGTCCGCAGTTCATCTACAAGGTCGTCCAGACGAGCTCATTTAGTGAGCCTCGTCCATAGCGTTGTTTGGATGGGCCTTTGCCATTGTTCACTCAGTAGTGATTATTGGCAGCATGGTCAGGACGGACCATTTGCATTGTTGTCCGAACGGACCACTTCTTGGTCCTGACGGTGGCACTGTTTCAGCACCTATAAGTAGAGCTGACGCGATTTCAACTCATTTCTTCGATTTTTCTCTCTTCCCTTCTCAGTTTTCTATCTTCTCTCTCCTAGGGTTCATACCCAAAGTTTGGGTATTGATCTTTGAGAGCTTCCAATTACATTTCTAACACCGGAATCAAGATCATCGGCGTTGGAAACCTATTTTCACCGATCGATTCAAAGTAAAAATTCTTGAAACCCTAATTTCTCAATGTTTAGCTTACATTCTTGAATGTATGACTTAATATTGAATAAACTTCTTAGGATTCTTGTTGGGTTGTACTTCTCTATATCGGATTGAAGTTCCGTGGTGCACAAACTTCAAATTCTTCAAGATTTGATGTAAGAAGCCTAAACCATAGGTTTTCCTTAATTATGTATTGTTGGTTTTTGTGATCTTTAACCCTAGTATTTCTCTATGAGTTAAAATTGGGCGTTATTTAAATGATATTTGTAACCCTAGAATTTTATGGGTTGCTTATAGCTACTTTGATACTTGTACTGTCAAGTATCATTAGTGTTGGGTATAGAGTATTAGTGAATAGTTGTTAATGTTTTAGCAATGTGTTTATGCAGTGAGCATTGCTTAAACGTTCAGTCTAGAAGTTAACTCAACAAACGGATTTGTAAGTATTTATATTTACTGAGAATGATACACTCTTTAAATGTTTAGTGAATGATTTTATTTACTAAACAAAAGAAATAATTTTCAAATGAGTTTGATGAAATGATATGGTTATTAAAGGATGAACTGATGCTATTTTATGATAATATATGATTTATGCTTTCAACTATTTTCATGTGATTGATAAATAGATGAGTGATTTATGATGAATTATTGATGGTTTATTGATGATTTATGATTATGACAGATTTATTGATATGTTGAGTTTTATGTTGCTTTATTGATATTGGTATTGAGAAAAGAATATGACAATTATGTTTGCATGATATTTATGATCATGTCTATGAAAAGAACATAGAAAATGAGTTATGGACCATGTTGCGGCTTCCATATTGCCAATGATGGTGGGGAAGCAGCTCATAGATGAAGCCAAATGTGGGGAAGCAGCTGGCTTCCATATTGCCAATGACGGTGTTTTTGAAGACTAAGGATGATAGAACAGTTGTACCCAATGATGTTGATTTGAGGAGGGAGATCCTTGATGAAGCTCATCAAACATGATACACTGTTCATGCTGGCAATACTAAGATGTATTAAGACGTGAAGAAAAAGTTTTAGTGGAATGGCATGAAGATTAATATTGTTGGTAAGTTGGACAGTGCCCATCCTGCCAACTTGTAAAAGCCGAACATCAAACGCTTGCAAGTTAACTTCAGCCACTTGAGATTCCTATGTGGAAATGGGATAAAATAGCCATTGATTTTGTGGTGGGATTGCCAAAAGCGCCTAGTGGTCAAGATGCCATATTTGTTGATAGACTTACCAAGAGTGCCCATTTTCTTCCTATCAAGATCGCAGATTCTATGGAGAAGATGGTAGACTTATATGTACGGGAAGTTGTCTGTTTGCATGAGTACCTATTTTTATTGTATCAGACTGTGACCCACAATTCACATCCAAGTTTTGGAAAAAGATATATGAGGCTATGTGAACTAGGTTGAGTTTTAGCACAGCCTATCATCCTCAGTCAGATGGCCAATCTGAGAGAACTATTCAGACATTTGAAGATACGCCAAGGTTATGCGTGCTCGACTTCAAGGGTAGTTGGATTCGTTACACGCCTTTAGTTGAATTTGCTTACAACAATAGTTTTCAAGCAACTATTGGCATGCCGCCTTACAAAGCGTTGTATGGGTGAAAGTGTAGATCGCCTTTGTATTGAGATGAAGTTGGAGAGCAGCAATTGTTGGGTTCAATTAAGATTCAAGACATGAAAGACAAGGTTGCGCTTATTTGTAAGCAAATGCTAACCGCACAAATTCGACAAGAGAGTTATGCGGATAAGCATCGTCGCACACTCAAATTTGAGGTTGATGACCTTGTGTATCTTAAG
Source organism: Betula pendula (assembly GCA_900184695.1). Classification (NCBI taxonomy): domain Eukaryota; kingdom Viridiplantae; phylum Streptophyta; class Magnoliopsida; order Fagales; family Betulaceae; genus Betula; species Betula pendula. Next base: position 60,733 of record FXXK01000059.1, read on the forward strand.
GTGTCGCCGATGAGGGGTGTTATGCGATTTGGCAAGAAACACAAGCTTAGTCCAAGGTATGTTAGACCATTTCAAGTACTAAAGCGTGTAAGTCCTTTGGCGTACAAGATCGAAAGTGTAGATCGCCTTTGTATTGGGATGAAGTTGGAGAGCAGCAATTGTTGGGTCCGAATATGATTCAAGACACGAAAGACAAGGTTGCGCTTATTCGTAAGCGAATGCTAACCGCGCAAATTCGACAAAAGAGTTATGCGAATAAGCATCGTAGCATGCTGCGAATTTGAGGTTGGTACCTTGTGTATCTCAAGGTGTTGCCGATGATGGGTGTGATGCAATTTGGCAAGAAAGGCAAGCTTAGTCCAAGGTATGTTGGACCATTTCAAGTACTAAAGCATGTAAGTCCTTTGGCGTACAAGATCGAAAGTGTAGATCCCCTTTGTATTGGGATGAAGGTTGAGAGCAGCAATTGTTGGGTTCAGATTTGATTCAAGACACGAAAGACAAGGTTGCACTTATTCGTAAGCGAATGCTAACCGCGCAAATTTGACAAAAGAGTTATGTGGCTAAGCATCGTCGCACGCTCGAATTTGAGGTTGGTAACCTTGTGTATGTCAAGGTGTTGTCGATGATGAGTGGGTGTTGGCAAGAAAGGCAAGCTTAGTCTATGGTATGTTGGACCATTTCAAGTACTAAAGTGTGTAAGTCCTTTGGTGTACAAGATCGAAAGTGTAGATCACCTTTGTATTGGGATGAAGTTGGAGAGCAGCAATTGTTGGGTCAAGATAAGATTCAAGACACGAAAGATAAGGTTGCTCTTATTCGTAAGCGAATGCTAACCGCGCAAATTCGACAAAAGAGTTATGCGAATAAGCATTGTCGCATGCTCGAATTTGAGGTTGGTAACCTTGTGTATCTCAAGGTGTTGCCGATGATGGGTGTGATGCAATTTGGCAAGAAAGGCAAGCTTAGTCCAAGGTATGTTGGACCATTTCAAGTACTAAAGCTTGTAAGTCCTTTGGCGTACAAGATTGAAAGTGTAGATCCCCTTTGTATTGGGATGAAGTTGGAGAGCAGCAATTGTTGGGTTCAGATTTGATTCAAGACATGAAAGACAAGGTTGCACTTATTCGTAAGCGAATGCTAACCGCGCAAATTCGACAAAAGAGTTATGTGGCTAAGCATCGTCACACGCTCGAATTTGAGGTTGGTAACCTTGTGTATCTCAAGGTGTTGCCGATGATGGGTGTGATGCAATTTGGCAAGAAAGGCAAGCTTAGTCCAAGGTATGTTGGACCATTTCAAGTACTAAAGCATGTAAGTCCTTTGGCGTACAAGATCGAAAGTGTAGATCCCCTTTGTATTGGGATGAAGTTGGAGAGCAGCAATTGTTGGGTCCAGATTTGATACAAGACACGAAAGACAAGGTTGCGCTTATTTGTAAGCGAATGCTAACCGCGCAAATTCAACAAAAGAGTTATGTGGATAAGCATCGTCGCATGCTCAAATTTGAGGTTGGTGACCTTGTGTATCTTAAGGTGTCGTTGGTGAGGGGTGTAATGCGATTTGGTAAGAAAAGCAAGCTTAGTCCAAGGTATGTTGACGTGAGCATCTATATATATATATATATATATATATATATTGACAGGACCATCTACAACAGAGTTTTTATATTGGTCATAGTAGCTATATTTAGCTATTTTGACCAATTTTTTCTTTGGGAGCAGACACTTCAAAATAAAGCTTTACCATCCAATTTGCTATAGTAAACTTCCATATATGAAAGTTTAATGTAGCAGCCTCTAAGCTTTTTTTAATATTTCTCTTCCTCTATCTCCCTCTCATATAAAAAAAAAATGATTATAAAATAATATTTAAAAGAAGTAAAGGGTGAAATAGATAATATGTTCGATTGGAGATTAAAAATAATTAATCCCATTGAATCTATCCCAATAGATATTTCTTATCTCTTTGATTTAATTAAAGGACTTAGATTCCTTCTTGGGAATGATGTTCCCACAATGCTACATGTGATCACCCAACACATTGAGAGTTTTGACTGCAATAAAGGCCTCACTCTTAAATGCATCAAAGTGACAACAAATTCACATTTGAGTTCACGATCCTCTTAGGATTTAGAACAAATGTTATAAGAAGTCAAGAGACTCTATTTATTCTTGTGACAGTATTTGAAAGAATGAGAACTCTTGTGGTCCGTTCAACGTATTGTATCTGCACCAACACATCAATCCAAAGTCGCTACTTCACATGATCAAGATAAATCATTATGATTGATGTTTTACAATCTGTAACACCATGAAAATAAAATCCTTTTTAAAATACATGTGATTTCAAAACAAAGTTTGTTTTCAACAATGGTTTAATGGTCCCGAAGAAAAGAAAAAGAAAAAAGGAAAAGAAAAAGAAAGAGGGTGCATGGATTGATCCTCCCATCAGCAAGGTCTACGTTGAGCTGACGAACCATTACTGAGGGATCAATCCTTGGCATATCCTTATGTGTCCATGCAAAGACATCCTCGTTGTCTCAGAGGAATTTCGCAAGTTTGTCCCAAGTTTCCCTTGGTAATTGCGATCCAATCTTCACCTTCCGACCGGATTCATTGATTGATATTTCTATCAACTCCTAAACTGGTTCTCCCTCTTTCAGTGTCGATTCGTCTTGGCCTTCAACTCCTACTGATAGGGGCTCTCTCGAATTAGGCTCTTTTAGATTTGTGTTCTAACATCTTTGAGCTGCAGTTTGGTATCCCTTGAACTCTCTAACTTTGTTGTCTGTCAGAAACTTCATCTTCAAGTGGTAAGTGGAAGTTATTGCCTTTTAACTTATTTCAGGGTTGGTCTACCAGCTATAGCATTGTACACTAAAGGGAGGTCCACCACTAGGAAATTGACCATTATTGTTGCCTACCCTGGAACAATTCCTGCGGTGACTAGCAAAGTAATTTCTCCAATCGGCTGGACCCTTTCTCCAGTGAAACCAACTAGGAGAGAAGTAACTGGTCTTATTCGTTCCTGATATCTTCAGGCGTTCGAATGTGGGACAATATAATATATTAGCCGAGCTTCCGTAATCTACAAGAATCCGATGAATGGCGTAGTTTACCACAATCATAGTTACGACTAAGGCATCTTCATACGATAACAACTTCATCTTCATCGGTGAATGCCTTCTTAAGGGAAGCCATTTAAAAGTATTGAGAAGGATATATTTGAGATACACTGGTGGATGCAGTTTATCCATTTGGGGTGAAAGCCAAGGAGATTAAGGGTTTTTAAAATGAAAGATCACTCTGTTTGATCGAAGGCTTTAGCCATGTCAAGGTTGATGGCCATCAATCTTCTATTTTTTGTTTTTTTGCTTCATATAATGGAAGATTTCATGGCCTAATGGCATTGTCATGAATGAATCTACCCTTGATGAAAGCAGTTTAATTGGGGGAAATGATCTTATGGAGCAAGGGTAGCAAGGATTTTGGAAATCAATTTGTAGTTGAAATTTGTTAGACTAATGAGCCTAAACTGATTTCCAAAGAAGGGTTGTCAATTTTGAGGATAATAGCAATATTAATATGGTTAATATCTCTCAACATAATGTTAGGGATCGTGCCCTAAAACTTTTTTTTTTAACATTTTCTTTTAAGTAATATAGTTGTTTATTTTCTAAGAACGATTCGAACATTAGGCATATATGTATATATATTTGTGTGACATATATATACATAGTCCTTAAGTTACATTGAATATAGTTTAGGTGTGATAATGAGAGTATCACACATAAAATCTAGACCATAATACCTTGTTACTTATAAGCCCTAGTTCATAGTCAGTGACTTAGAGGGTCCCGAGATTAATATTATGGGCTTCAATTTAGCTCAATTTGAGTCCGAATGACTTAGTTTCCATCAACTAAAAGTTTTAAGGTCCAAAAGTGTAACGCCCCAGTAAAAGTAATTAACTAGTAATAACTTCATGATTCGCCTCCCAATCTTAGTCCACAAGGGATAAGACTCAGTGATTTCACACTCTTTGAAGAGACTCTACAACAGAAGACTTTTCACTTTCATACAGAGATTGCTACTAATTAAACCTACAATCTTATATATAACCAAAGTAAAACTAAAGCATCATAACATAAATAGAAGTATCTCCAAATATTACGGTCAAAGACCAGTCATCATCATAACACCAATGTTACATAACCGAATCTAAGGGTCATAAAGATATAAAATCTCAAGGTCTAGAGTTAAGAAGATAAACTAAATAAATGATCTAGATCATCTAATGGCGAGTGCGTCCATCCTCGTCCAACATATCCTTCAGCCAAACAAAATCTAACTCTTCAAAAATAATCCTGACTATGTCTTTCAAAATAACATGGCACCTCTCAAGATCCATCATTAACTAAATTTTTTTATAAAACAACACATATTTTATAGGTGAAAAAGATACAAGTGTAAGTCTACAACTTGTTGAATATAAATACACATGACGTATAGGTTATCATATGTTGAACTCAAAATATTTATATATCACATGCATCAACGTAAGGTTACAGTTCATCATTTGACATTGTCATTATGGATACAATATAAATATAGTGTATGATGTAATAAGAGAATCATGTCATAGTTAAACTCCATTTGACAATGTTAGTAGGGTTGACGTTGTCCTTAGGGATTCATAATACAATACAGGTACCTCGGATATTGCCACATACCGTTATATACTAGTAGCCCAACCAAATCTAACCTTGGGTGACCCACGCTACTAGTAAAGTCGTCCTGGTGACCACTAATCAAACATGGTTGTCCCGGTCACAAACATCCATTTGATCCAAGGCCTAACAATAAAAGTAATTCTCTTTAACCATATGGCCAACCTGTAGAATAGTAAGCTCATGGCCTTTATCCCGCACATGTAGGTGTACCATGTCATATGATGCAATTTAATCTCCCATCTTTACATGCATGCGTCTATAAAGTCATCATTTTCTTTATGTTATTATTAATAAAGTGTTTTCACAAAATAGAGTCCACATTATTCTAAAATGTATTTCGTGTGAGTTATAAATATGCATATTTGATATATCAAATATTCATTCTATGCGGAAAAGATAATAATAACAAGTATGTATGTGAGTTTTACTGTAACATTCTGACAAAATCATTTAACTGGTAAATAATTTAGCGGTTCACCTCCCAGCCTTAACCCCTACACCGGATTAAAACTCAGGGGTCATATACTCTCAAAGGATGAAAATCTACGACGAAAGACTTGTCATTTATAGAGAATAGAGATAGCAATTAATATCAACAATAAAAGAATACCAGAAAATCAAAAGAAACATAACCATAATATCATAAAAACATACTAATGTCTCCAAAGTATGGTAAAAAACTAGTCATTAAAATAACATAAGAGCTACAACCCAAATTATAAACATAATAACAAAATCACTGATCTTCCTGTGTAACATAAAGCTCGTAGATCAAATCTATTATCTCATGGCATGAGTCTCTGTTGGGAATAAACATGCAAATCAGAGATATTGCACAGCGAAAAAATAATCTATTCCCTAATCAAGATCAACTCTAGAAGAACATGCGAAGAACAATGATATTTAAAATTAAATTAGCAAGAACATATTACTTACTTGCAAATTAGGGCCATTCCTTGGCTTTTGAGCAACAAATCCAAGCTGCTCAAAGAACATCAAGAACACCAAAAACACCAAAAGATCTTCTCACCAATGACTAGAAATAACTAAGAGTGTGGGCTCTTTCTAGCTTTTCAAATATTAAATTTTATTCCTTTGAGAATTAACTCAATAGAACTTTAATTCTTAGCAAAAGCTAAAGAATTATTATTAGAGTTTGAGTAATTTGCTAGAGCTACAAGAACTTCTATTTATATCCTTTAAAAAACTAAGAGATGAGTAAACTTAGCAATGTGAGACAAGTGTATAGTAGTTAGGAGGCTAAGGTTTAAAAAACCCTAGCACACTTATAAAATCACGCATGGGCCAGGGGAATATTCCCCTGGCCCATGCGTCCACTACTAACTGTAGTGGACTTGGGTTTTTCCCCAAGCCCAGCTACCTACTTACCTCTTTATACAGTTTTCCTTTGGCCCATACTTTAATAAATTAAAACAACCTGCTTATATTAAATAAGCCCATGTCTTAATTAATTAAAATAATTTGCTAAATAATTAAACTCATGTTTTAATAAATTAAAACAACCCGTTTAATAAATAAAAATAGCCTATGTTTTAATAAATTAAAACAACCTGCTTAATAAATAAATAAAAGCTTGTCTTTGGTTGATTTACAATAGCTTGATGAGGGATCTGAAGATAATAATATTTTCGGCTTAAATAGTCTCTGACTATCCTAAATCACTGTTTAATTACAATTAATACCACTACATAAGTGTAACTGAACTCTATAAAATATTCTTGATTAAATCAACAAAGTTTCCTTTGACTAACTTATGGGTGAATATGATTCCTCCATGAAATCCTCCGTAGACGAATTAGGACTGTGATACTGTCACACTAAATTCTCTACCTTTTATTCCTTGAGTACCAAATTCTTATCCTTATTATTCTCTCTTTTGTAAATACTCCTTTCACTAGGTAATCTATTTTGGAATTCTCCATCCAAAATGCTCTGGCCAGAGATTGAGAATAATCACGTATAAAATCTTATTCAATGGGAGATTTCTTGTCATTTTCCACTTAAAAGGATTTGGATTCCTCATTGAGTAAAACTCTTCTCACGATGCTACATGTGATCACCCAACACAAAGATAATGTTGACCTCAAACAGATAAGGCCTCAATCTACAATGTATCAAAGTGAAAACATTTGACATCTGAGTTCGTTTTTTTTTTTAGGATTTAGAATTACGAGTATTAGACTAAGAGTTATTGTCTTTTCCTAAGGACAATATTTTTTTGGAAAGACAACTCATGGTCCGTTTAGTATATACCACCCTATACACCTACACATCAACCTGAAGTATACACTTTGCCTGATTAAGGTAAATCACATAATTGATGCGTAATAGTCGTCCTAATGGAATGTCCAGTTCTATTATGACTATGAACAAATGAATTTCAGAATATAAAGGTTATGGTCTCATACCTTGTATGAAAAAAACTTTACTCACACCCATAAACCATATTCAATGTATTCTTTGAACCTTTTGTATGGAGACAATCATAAAACATCATAGAAAAGATTATATGACATATGCTCATTTATTTAATTAATGAATAATAATAATCATTCATAATAAAACAAATATCAAATTCTTAATGTCAACATGTAAGTAATTTGGGATTTAGGGCATAATCATCAACAGTCTCCACAGGCATGCCACATCCTACCAAGCCAAATCGGTTCTAGCTTCTTAAAAATCATCCGGAGAATCGGACTATATGACTTATATAAATTGCCATCATCTACGCTATCTATCAAGTTGCATAAGATCATAGGTGAAAAATATACAAGAGTAAGTCCATGACTTAGTAAGTAATAATGCACATGTTATATAGGTTATCATTTCTGAACTTAGTTTATAAACCACAAGCTTTGTTATTCTCAATTCATAGTATAAATATGTCATGATAATGCAGTATATTTATAATACGTGATATATTCAAGAACATGTGATATGTTAACAATATGGTCTACCCGAGAAATTACCCTTTCTCAGCAAGGTTTGCGCGTCCCAAATGACTTCTGGTACAACTCCAGTGCCCTGGACATTGCACAAATATACCGTCTTATACTAGCAGTCCGACTGAATCTGACCTTGGGTGGTCCACCATGACTAGCAAAGCTGTAATGGTGACCCTACTCAAAGAATGGTGCGCTTGTCACTAAACTTAACCATTGGATCCAAGGCCCTTATCATAAAAGAAAACATTTGACTATAGAATCAACCTATAGTAATAGTAAGCCCATGACCGTTCTACCGTACGGACCAGTGTACCATGTCATACGATGCATATTAGTCTTTGTATCTTTTATATGCATGTTTTTCACAACTCATCATATCATTATCTTTGTTAATCATAACCGTTTTCACAAATGGAGTTTCACAGTTGAGAATAAATAGACATTTCGTGAGAGTTGTAAACATGCATATTTTATATATCAAAATAGTCATGATATGCATAAAAGTATAACAATAACAAGTATCTGGGTGAGTTTTTAGTCATTTTGGTCCTATAGATCAACTAAATAATCTTCCACGCAATCCTCGACTTCCGAATCTGAGACATGATATTATCGTTAGTCTTATGCTTTGAGTTAAACAAGTCCTAGGTCTTTAATAACTTAAAAGGACATTCTGTCCAAGAATCGAACGTTCTGAACTCGTACATTGAACGTTTGACCAGGAGAGTTGAACATTTGATAAGGTTCAAAAACTCATTCCAGGCCAGAATATCGGTCCTTCCTAAATTCTAACACCTTCTAAGGTCTCCTTAAGGTCTAACCAAAGCAAATAAAGGGTTTCATACTTAAAAAACGGGGTTTGAGGTGTCAAACTCCACAAACCAACACAAACTAACATAAAACGAACCTAAGCTTCAAATGATCAAGCATAATACTAAACAACATAGAAACTAGGACAAAAAACAACATCTAAACAAAGTAACAAAAAAATAAAAATAAAATAACAACAAGAAAATGAACTAAGCAAAGATAGGTACCTCCAAAGCCCAAAAGCCTTTTCCTTCTCCAAACACTTTTCCTTACACACTAAAAAACGTTCTCTAGGCTCCAAGGCACGAGTGAACATTGAAATGAGGGGTGGAGGTCTTATTTATAGAGGTAGAACATCTGGTTAAGGACGGCTAGGTTTTTAGGTTCATTGAACGTTCTATGTACGACATCGAACGTTTTATTATACTATTACTCAATGGTCTTCGGGTTTCCATCGAACGTTTGATAAAAGCACCGAACGTTATAAAAAAGCACATCGAACGTTTCATAAAAGCATCGAACGTTTGATACAACCTGACAGGCACACTGATTGAAAGATCTCACGTGAACAGTGCATTAGGACACGTATCGAACGTTTGATCCTCACCATCGAACGTTCCATAGAATCCTTCAAACGTTCTATGGGCGTTTAAAGCTCCAAAATAAGTTCTAAAACTCGTTAAATCTTTGGGTCATTACATTTACTCACTTGAGTCATTGGGTTCCTCCACAAAGTCCTCTTTAGGCTCCACAAACTCGAAATATGAGAAATGACCTACCATTATTTCTAACCGCCGGGCTAAATCAAGCCTTAAGTCCTAATATAATACAAAATAGGCTTACTGCCTGACAATTGAACGTTTAGACAAAAGAGGTTAAACGTTTTGACTCAACATCGAATGTTCATCTAAGGGAGGGTCAAACGTTTGGTTTTGGACAGAATGATTCCGAACCAAAATCTCTACTAGACTTTATTCAGACATGATCTAAGGTCTTTACATGTTAATGAACCTTAATAACATGCTCATGCAAAATGTGGTACATCCAATATCAGTAAGTTACTAATTCAACGTTAATATAATATTAAAGCCAAAACCAACTAGAGATAGATATAATGCAAGACTAACTAAACAGTAGATAAACAACCTATAAACACTACTAAAACAAGCTAGACTAAGAAAGTTACCTCATTTGAAAGAATAAGAGCTCATTCTTTTTCCAAATCACTCACTCGCACACACTAAAGGAATAAACTGAACAAAAGGGCAAAAATAGGGTGAAGGGGCGAGGGTGTAGGATGTTTATAGGCTAGGATCGCAGGAAGTAATGCTGAGGGGTAATTTTCAAAACTGACGGTCATCAAACATTCAAGATGTATTATCGAACATTCAGTGTACTATCGAACGTTTGTGTTGTGCTACGTGGCACACAGTCGAGCATTCAAGATATATTATCGAACATTTGGTGTATTAAAGTTACTTTTGTCATTCAAAGACTTTAAAACTTGATAAAAAAGTTTCCAAAAGGGACATTCCTATTGAAAAGTAATCTCAATGCAGATCTACTCAAAGATCAGATTAACCTTAGATTTAGGGGTGAAAAGGCGGTTGCGGTTAGCGGTTATTGGCTATAACTGCAACCGCAACCGCCTTAGGCGGTTACTCTAAAACCGTAACCGCCACCGCACCGCCTAGGGCGGTTAGCGGTTGCGGTTATAACCGCCGGTTAGCGGTTATAAAACTTAAAACCGTCCCGCTATAATCGCATTTGCTAAAATTAGGCTTTTTTTGAATTTTGGGCTCATTTGATTTTTTTTGGGCCCATTTCACGACGTCGTTTCCTTTAAAATTAATATATATATATATAAGGCGGTTAGCAGTTATAACCGCTAACCGCCTCTTAAAAAACCACTAATCGCCTTGCCTAAAGCGGTTAGTGGTTTTTGTCCAACCACCTTGAAGGCAGTTATGCGGTTATACGGTTAGCGGTTAGCGGTGGCGGGGCAGTTAGCCCCGCCATTTCAGCCCTACTTAGATTCACTAAAAAAAAAAAAAACAACATTAAAAAAAAAAATTAAAAAAAAGGGAAACTTCACTTATCCCCCTGAACTGTCATGCCTTTTGCAATCCCCCCCCAATCTCAAAACCTCTCAATTTAATATATCAAACTTCTAATTTTTTGCAATCCCCCCTCCGTTAGCTAATTCTGTTAAGTCAGACGGCAAAGGGGTGAAATGACTTTTATGCCCCTAACTTTTTTTAAAAATTACAAATCTACCCTTATTTCTGAATAAAAAATTATTTTAAAAAAACAAAAAAAATCGTTTGCTTTTGGTCAGACCCACTGGGTACGGGTGACCCAGTCTGGGTCACGACGTGACCCAGCGTTGGGTCACGTCGTGACCCGCGTTGGGTCACGTCGTGACCCGCGTTGGGTCACGGCGTGACCCAGCCATGCGTCGCCAGACCCACGGCGAGGTCTGTGACCCAGGCAGCAGCCAAGCTGGGTCACGACGTGACCCAGCGGCGTGACCGCGTTCTCTCTCTCTCTCTCTTTCTCGCTGTGACCCGTGTTCTCTCTCTCTCTCTTTCTCTCTGGTTTTCATCTTCAACAGGAGCAGGAGCAGGAGGAATGGGAGGAGGAGCAGAGCAGTGGGAGAGGAGCAAGGGGCGGGAACCACGTATTGGTGTGCCAGAACCCGAATGCGCTGCGGCGGGTGTGTCGGATTCCCGGGCGGTGCAGACCGCACCACGCGTCGTTGGTTAAGGACGTGGTCGTGCCGTACTCGCATCAGGTTAGCAGATACCGCGGAGGTATCGGTGTTGAGAATCGGAAAACGTTGTTGTTCTTTGTACTTTTTGGTGCGATTGTTGTTTTACTTTGATCGGAGAAGAAGGATGATTGTTTACTTTGATCGGAGAAAAGGATGATCCAGATCCAGAAGGATGATCCAGATCCAGGGTGACCCAGCGTGGGTCACGGCTGACCCACGTTGGGTCAGTTTTTTTAAAAAAAAAAAAAAAATTGAAAATTGAGAAATATTAAGGGAATTTAAAGGAAATATTGGGCAATTAGGTAATTTAACACCTTTCAGTTAGGATTTAACAGGAAAATCCTAACGAGGGGGGGGATTGCAAAAAGTTAGAAGTTTGATATATTAAATTGAGAGGTTTGAAGATTAGGGGAGGGATTGCAAAAGGCATGACAGTTCAGGGGGGTAAGTGAAGTTTCCCAAAAAAAAAACGTAAAAAGCGTCGCATCACATTCCTCAGCGGACCAAACAATGTGAACTCGAAAAGTCTACCTTAAACCGCACATGGCCTGTTTGCTTCCAAATGATAAACCCTCGTTTTAAAAATCTGCGGAGAGACTTGCTGCACTCTTTCCATATTTAGCTCAGCCCCCCTCATCCCCCTCTCGTCCTCCTCCACCGGATCGCACCGACACTGACAAAAACGAAAACAACGAAAGAAACAGATTTAGATAAATTCACTGTGCAAAAACAAGAGATCGATATATATAGATATAGATATATATATATATACATTTTAAGTATTTATGTCTCGAGCTCAAAACTACGAGTTCCAGGAATGGTGGAACAAGCACAGAGAAAATAATCTTCTAGAACCTTCCTCCGAAAACCCTACCGGTGCTTCCCTCACCGTCGACATCCGTAGCCCCACCTCCGACCGGGCGGTCGAGAAGGGGCGAGCCCGCAGTGCGCGCCAGCTGTCCTGGGTGTGCCTATTGAGATTCCAGCAAATCTTCGGCTGTCTTGCGTCGCTCACCAACGGCGTCGTTTCTCTCGTCCGCACTGCCAACCGTCGGATCGCGTCCCCGGCCTCCGCCGCCGACTCGTCCTCCTCGCGGCTCTACCGTCTGATCAAGGGATTCTTGATCACGGTCCTGCTCTTGCTCTCCGTCGAGCTTGTCGCTTACTTCAAGGGATGGCATTTCAGCCCGCCGTCGATGGGAGCGGTAGGGTTCGTGTACGCCAATTGGCTGGAGATTCGGGCCAATTACTTGGCTCCGCCGCTGCAGAGTTTGACCAATGTGTGCATCGTGCTGTTTCTGGTTCAGTCGGTGGACCGTGTGGTTCTGATCCTTGGATGCTTCTGGATCAAGTTCCGGAAAGTGAAGCCCGTGGCGCTGATGGAGTACGCCGCCGCAGACGAAGAGAATGCAGATGCGGAGTATTATCCGATGGTTTTGGTGCAAATCCCGATGTGCAATGAGAGGGAGGTAAGAGCATGTAGGTTTCGAATCCCTTTCAACACTAGCTTTTCTGAATTCGAACTTAAATTATTGTAAAAATTCATTACTTAAGCAAGAACACGGTTGCATCAAGTTTGGTGTTAGTTGTTTTGAGTTGTTAAAATGTTCGAATTGTAGTTGTAGATGAGTAGAAAGCAGCTCTTGGTGTTGAATTTGTCACAAACTTTGTGTGAGATGAAGTGTAAATTCAGGTTGAAATTTGGATATGGTGCGGTACGTGGATCTGTTTCTCTAAACAAATTATGAGAGTAGGTTTAAAATACGATAGCAAGTTTATGCAAAACCTACAAGTTTGTCAAAAGTGCACAGTTGAGGAATAGGTTGATTAGTACAATAAAGCACACTTATTCTGATCCCAATTTCTCTCTCTCTCTCTCTCTCTCTCTCTCCTAATGTTCCTACACCCTTTGTAATATTTCTCTTTTTTTCCTTTTTGGAATCAACCATAGAAAACCTAAATGGGAAATAAAACTCTTTTCTGGTCGTAAAGAAAATTCTTGTATGTTTAGTTTAGTGTAGGGCCAGCAGAATGCAAAATAGTGGAATCCCTGCAAAAATGAAGCAAAGAAAAAGCAGAATGACATCTGTATAGTTTCCTATTAGTTGGATTGTTTTAGTTGAGTTTAACCTTCTTCAGCAATTGAACAATCAAGAATGTCAATTTTCAGTATCTTTTTGGAGATGGACTGGAGTAGTTGTGAAATAATATGTAGAAAATTTTCTTTGATCATTCATTGTTAAATTTTGCAATGTACATTGTTATGTTTGTATGTATGTATGCCAATATTTACATATATTGTTTTGTTTTAGCTTTTTAGTGAATTTTGTATTGTTTCTTTCCCTTTTTCCTCATGTAATTAATATCTACTATCCTTGGGTGCCAAACAGGTTTACCATCAATCTATTGCAGCGGTTTGTATCCAGGACTGGCCAAAGGATAGAATGCTCATACAGGTTCTAGATGATTCTGATGAATTAGATGTCCAATCCCTTATCAAGGCAGAAATACAGAAATGGCAACAAAGGGGTGTTCGCATTTTGTATAGACATCGTCTCATTCGAACAGGCTATAAGGCAGGGAATCTAAAATCTGCCATGAGCTGTGAGTATGTAAAAGATTATGAGTTTGTGGCGATCTTTGATGCAGATTTTCAGCCAGGACCAGATTTCTTGAAGAAAACTATTCCTTATTTTAAGGTAACTTTATAATCATTATCTTATCTGTTAAGAATTCTATTGGAGTCAGGATGTTTGATGGTTAATGTTTTGATGTGAAAGCACAATGTCTAGTGTTTGGATTCTCAGCTTATATCCATGATGACAATGTCTATAATGCATATGTAAATACATATGTTTTACATGTGCATACTTCATCATAAACAAAGTCAACGCTTATTTTTTATGTGGACAGTTTAGGAGAGCCTGGTATTTGATTCCATTAGAAAGAGGAGAAGCCTCACTCTTGATGCATTTCTTGGATTGGTAGCTGTTCATCTTGTTGATAGAATTTGAGATTGGCCTTTGTCGGACTTAGAGATTAATTAGGGTTTTGCAGAATAATGTGATTCTTTGTTAAATCATGTCTATGGTTCATAAGTAATATGCAAGTATTTCAAACATGAGGTAAAAGATGTGGTGCTTAGGTGGCTTAAAGAACTAGCAGTAGCTTTTCTTAAACTCTATTTCCTTCTCCAGTGTAAGTAAAACTGTTAAAAAAACACAAAAAGATCTTTGCAGCTTTCTTAAGTGTTCCCTAAACTATAAAAACACCAAGGGAACCACTTTTGGTACCCTACATCTAGAGAACCAAAAGTGGTTCTCTTAGCATTATTTTAATATAAAAAACTTTTTCTCTCATCTCTCTTTCCTCTACCATTTGTTTAAATAATATTTAAATGATTTCTCTTTCCTCTCTTTTTCTTTTAGCATTTAATTTAAATAATATTTAAATAGTATAGAAAAATGATAAGGGAAGCTGTTGTGAAAATTATTTAAATAGTAAAGCAAAAAGTAGTTTAATTCCTTACACTGAGGACAAATCTTAGGAAAGCTGCTGCTAGTGCTTTTACAATCTTCTCAAATGATTTCTATAGCTTTCTTTCAATAGAAGTATCTTGCACATCAACATATGGATGCCATAATAAAGAGAGCTGTCAAAGGAATCTAGGCTTAGGTTTGCAATGTGGATGTTGACAAAGATTGCAATGGGCTCTAGGGTTTTTATTTTTATATTGGTCTTCAATTGTCAACCTGATCTTCTTGCTCTTTTGCAAGGATTGAACTTTTGTTGACTTTACCTCATCTCATATTACTTTGCTGTGAGAATCAGTAATTGAATCGCAGAATCTCAAATAACTTTTTTGACTCCTGGGTTCGTTTGGTATGAAATTAATGACTCAAAATCAAGTAGTTCATTTGTTTTGTGGAGGCAATCAAGAGTGGAAAATTATGTAACTTAATTTTTTGTAGAAAGCTTTAATGTCTGAATTAGGTTTAAGTAATATTTTTTTAGTGCTAGCATCAACTTTGTTGAGTGGTTTCTTAGTCCTACTTATGAATTTGTTGGACTTTGTTTTGGCCTCTAATTCTCTAACTCTTACCATACCTCTCTTTCAATTTTTTTCCCCTCTTTTTTGTTCCTAATTGATGTGATCAAGTTACTTTTGAGTTAATTAGGAAACTCTTAAGTTTGTATCTGTAAAAAGAGTGGGGAAACACTTGATCACCTCCTTCACTATGATATTGCGAGTGTTGTGGAATTCTTTTTTTTTTTTTTCTAATGTTGGGAGTATAGTGGGTTATGTCCAAACGGGTGGTGGAGCTCTTGGCATGTTGGAAAGGAACGTTTTGTAGGAATGATTTTAATATTGTTTGGAATGTCATCCCTTGTTTAATGTGGTGCATTTGGAGAGAAATAAATGCTCGAAGTTTCAAAGATTGCGAGAATACAAGTTTGGTCCTACAACTTTATTTCTTAAATCACTCTTTGAGTGGATCTCTGTTAACGCCCTTAAGTTCAGAAGAAATAAAAATCACAAAGGCTTAATTCCCATGTATTATGCTCCCCTCAAAGTAGTGAAGTGAGTGGAGAGGGTAGCATATTGGTTGAGCCTACCTGCATGGTTAAAGACCCACCTAATTCCCATGTACGTTTCCTCAGGATTTGGTAGATGATTCTTAAAGTTCATCGAGATGTACCCTCCCTAACATCCGGAAATAGTTTACTCCTGATGTTGAGAAGAGTTTGCTTTACAAGACAGAAAGTCAAAGCATGAAAAATAGGACATATTACCTTGTAAAATGGAAGGGTCAGCCGGAGTTGGAGGCTAGGAAAGGGATATGACATTGTGGCAGTTCAAGAGATGCGTGAAAGAACAACTTGACACCCTACCAAGAAGGACATTGAGTATTTTCAGTGAGGGCAGTTTGTTGAACCCTTCACTTGATAGCAATAGTGGGGGCATGTGGTGGCACCTTGCACCCATGCCAGCACAGTATCCATGGGCATGAAGGAGGCATTCCATGGGTAGACAAGGTGTTGCGAACTGATGCTAAAGGTGGCAGTCAATGGTATTGTCCCTAGTGTGTTGGTTGTGGCTTTGTGCACTGTCAATAGCATGGTAAAAGCCCTTTACACTCAATGGTTTGCTCAAGCATGGCCTTATAGGTTGCATGCTAATTTGTGATGTGGGCTTTGTGGTGCAATGATAGCATTCTCGTGGACATGGTCATGGGCAAGCGAGCATGCAACATAGTGGGTGCTAGTATGCGCAGTGATATTAAGGCTGACCATGTGCAAGCTTGGAGTAGGATTGGCATGGGCCAAGCCATCCATTTAGATATGCAGACAAGTGCTGGACATGGATAGAATGCTGGGCCACTGACATGGGCTAGCAAAGAAGAAATTAAGTATGCTGTAATGGGTTAAGACATGTGCACTGACTATGCAACTTCGAGGCCAACTGATAGCCTGATGCATGGCTCAGGATGTGGACAAATGTGCATTGCAAGATAGTCTCAACTCTAACCCATTTAAGTGGTTGATTTCATATATGTTCCAAGTCTTAAGCTAACCTAGTCTAATTTGTAGGCTCTAATATTCTTTATCCCAATTCATCATATTTTCATACTTAATTTGTAGGATCTAAGCTAAGATTGGATCTAATATTCTTAATGTTTGGGTCCAAATGTGATCTTGTAATGTGCTTGAAAATGCCAACTTCTAGGCCAAGTAATAGCCTGATGCGTGGCTCAGGATGTGGACAAATGTGCATTGCAAGATAGTCTCAACTCTAACCCATTTAAGTGGTTGATTTCATATATGCTAACCTAGTCTAATTTGTAGGCTCTAAGATTCTTTATCCCAATTCATCATATTTTCATACTTAATTTGTAGGATCTAAGCTAAAGATTGGATCTAATATTCTTAATGTTTGGGTCCAAATGTGATCTTGTAATGTGCTTGAAAATGCCAATGGTCAATAAACCAAATGGCATCCCGGACCTCACAAGGGGTGGAGGGTGAGATCTTGGATTGAATCTCTTATGGGTGTGTGGGTTGAATTTACCCATAGATAGGGGAGAATTTTCTACTCCTTTTGTTGTGGTAGTGGTAGTTGTGTTTTGATGATGTGATTCCTAATCGATGTCAATATGTTTACTCAGTTCTTTTCCTTTCCCCAAACTTGTGACATTCACCATCGATGGACTCTGTCAGTGCTTTTCTTTAATATGGAAAACGTTGTATAGATTGTTATGCAGATATTTATACTGACAGGTGATCTACAAGTTCTGATTATCTGACTACAGTTCTCTTTTTATTTTTTATTTTTAGGGGAATGATGATCTGGCATTGGTCCAGACAAGGTGGGCATTTGTGAACAAGGATGAGAACTTGCTTACAAGATTGCAGAATATAAACTTATCATTCCATTTTGAGGTTGAACAACAGGTCAATGGCGTGTTTATCAACTTCTTTGGCTTTAATGGAACTGCTGGTGTTTGGAGAATTAAAGCCCTTGAAGAATGTGGTGGCTGGTTGGAACGAACAACTGTTGAGGACATGGACATTGCTGTTCGTGCTCATCTTTGTGGATGGAAATTCATATATCTGAATGATGTAAAGGTCTGATGTCTTGCTGTACACAGTTTCTTAACACATTTTGAGATGATCATATGGTTTTCTAAACTTACTCTTCTATTTTGTTGACAGTAACTTATTCTTCTATTTGCAGTGCCTTTGTGAACTTCCAGAGTCCTACGAGGCATACAAGAAACAGCAACACCGATGGCATTCAGGTCCAATGCAGTTGTTCCGCTTGTGCTTTGTTGACATACTTCGTTCAAAGGTAGGGAAGTTTCATTTACATGTGATGATTTGCATGACATTGAATATTATACTTAACAATTGATTAACTTGATTATCAAGAAAATCAGAAGTTGCTGAATGGTATGTTATGGTAATGAGGAAACACAGGATTATGTGGAATAAAACAAACTAGGAAAGTTCCATCAAGGCTTTCCAATCATAGAGATGTATAGACACAAAAAAAAAAGAAAAAAAAAACTCATAAATGTATCCTTCTAAGAATTACTAAAATTTTGTTTGTCATCCATTGGGTGTCGGTTTTTTTGCTTTTTTTTTTTTTTCTGGGTCACACAATGATGACATAAACAACTTAATTTGAGTAATTCTTAGGATACATAAACATCATTGTGTGGCTTTTATTTTGGAAATAAAGTAGTGCAGCTTCTGGTTTGTGTCATATCTAATGCTAATGTCTTTCACATTGCAGGTGAGTTTGGCCAAGAAAGGCAATTTGATATTTCTTTTCTTCCTTCTACGGAAGCTCATCCTGCCATTTTATTCATTCACCCTCTTTTGCATCATTCTCCCCCTGACCATGTTCCTGCCAGAAGCTCAGCTACCAGCTTGGGTTGTTTGTTATGTTCCTGGAATCATGTCTATTTTGAATATCCTTCCAGCACCACGTTCATTCCCATTTATAGTTCCTTACCTTCTTTTTGAGAACACCATGTCCGTGACCAAATTTAATGCCATGATATCTGGATTGTTTCGGTTTGGAAGTTCCTATGAGTGGATAGTTACAAAGAAATTAGGAAGATCCTCTGAGACAGATCTAGTTGCGTTTGAGAAAGAATCTGATCCACTAGTGGAAAATACAAGTAGTCTTCACAGGTCGTCCTCCGAGTCGGGCCTTGAAGAGCTGAGCAAACTAGAGATGTCTAAGAAAACCGGGAAAACTAGGAGAAACCGTTTATATAGGAAAGAACTCGCTCTCGCGTTCATTTTGTTAACTGCCTCAGCAAGAAGCTTGATGTCTGCCCAAGGAATTCATTTCTATTTCCTGTTATTTCAAGGGATCAGTTTCTTAGTTGTCGGTCTCGATTTGATAGGAGAGCAGGTTAGTTAGTTGACCTTGAGGATTTTGTTTAGGATTAATGTTGGAAACTATTTCCCAGGATATGGACTGGGATTCCATTAATCATGAGCGGAGCAAACGTGCCGACTAGAGTGTCGGCAGTGTTAATGGCTCCCAGTTGAACAAATTTCTTGATGCTTGGCACATATTTTTAGTCTGTATGTTTATTTTTGTGTAGAGGGAGGGGGCTATTGTATCATTCTTGCTGCCAAGTCGCATTCCTTAAAAAAAAGCTGTTTCAAGGTTTCAAAGGGATATGAGCTTTGAAAAATAGTGAAGACGAAAAAGATTCGTATTCCCAGCCTCTTTGTTTGTTATGCTACTTATGTAACTTCCTTGTCCATGCCAAACGAGGCGGGAGTTGTTAAGATTATTACATTCTTTATTTTTATTTTTTGTTGTCGACAGATTGTGTACAATGAATGAGACATACTTTGATCATATTGGTGCTGAAATGAAATAGATGTTCTCGAATTGTGGGAGGTTTCTTCTAGTTCATCAAGCACTGTGACTGTGCAATGTCTGATAGACAGGTGAACATATACAATTCTTTTTTTCCTTTTTTTTTTCTTTTATTTTTTTGTTAACTTCATTTACCGTTTGAATTGTTAACCATTTTGCAATGTTTTTTCGAAGGGTATGTTTGGCAGTGCGATTTTAAATTAAATTGTAAAAAATTGATTATTTGGGGATTACGTTTTTAAAAATTGCGATTTGCAAACGTAGAAGCAGATAAAGATATATTTTTTTTTAAAACGCAGAATTTTAAAGGCCTAAATTGTAATTTTAAACATCAAACTTCAATTTTACAAAATGTTTAACTGTATTTTTAAAAATTATATTTTTAAATTACACGTTTTTAACAATAAATCTTAATGGAGGAGGGGTCGCCCGTCATTCAAGTGACATACACAAACTTGAGTATACCTCATGTGTGAAAATATAATTATGTCCTTAGATTAAAAAATAAAAAAAATTAAAAAAAATAAAAAATCTTGCTGGAGGTGACCCATATCTGGCTGTCTTTTTTTTTTTTTTTTAAATATAAAAATAAATAATTTATATGAAAAAATATTAATTTTAAGTCACGCACATTTATCATCATATTTAACACAAAATTCTAATGAAGGGAATTACGTGAATGGACTTAGTAAATTAGGAGGGTAGATTGCAACTTTCTAAAATTTGAAGAGACAAAATAAATGGAGTAATAATTTGTGCACGCAAATGTAGTTCCCCCGATGAATGGAGTAATTGTTTTTGAGGAATGCTACATATCCAATTTTTTTATTTAACTCCATCCAATTTTATATATGTAGACAAAGATTGACCCCACAAATATAAAAACAAATTCTTAAAAATAAAAAAAATAAAAAAAAAGCCACCTATACAAAATTAGATAAAATTGAATAAAAAAATTAGAAGCATAGCATTTTTCTTTTTTTTTTTTCTTCTTCGTTAAAATCATTCTCCCTGTTACCATGAACGTTAGGGGATAAATCTGAGGCTACAATGATGATTGGACGTTGACATATATATATATTTTTTCAAATACAAAATTATAAGATTTGCAAAAAGAAAAATGATTTGACTTTTGACTTATTTTTAATTAAAATGTTTTCCACGAAAATAATAGGATTTTAACTTCATGCATGGGGTTGAAATAATTTTACAAAGGTATTTTTTTCTGAATTGTAAAAATGAGTATACCCCATCAACTGATGGATATTGTACAGGTAAAAATAATTTCACCAATTTATTATTATTATTATTATTATTTGTAAAACTAGCTTTATAGGCGCTGAAAAGCTGAAATATGTTGGTTTTTTTTTTTTTTCCAAGAACATGAACTTCTTCCTTTTGGTAGGAAAGAGAGAGATTGGCTTAGTTAGCAGGAAATCAACCAAAAACGTTGAAAATAATTGTATATATAGATGTGTCGTTTAGAGGGTATGATAGACTATTGCCAAAGTAATGTCGTTTTTTTATGTGCGATAGCTAGCTATCAGCAATTGCAGATGGATACTTCCGTTTCATTTGTCCCACACTGATTAAAAGAAAACTTCCATATGGCTTTATAACCAAGCTAAAAACCTTTGTTGACCGCCGAGCTAAGTCGCGCTTGCTTGTAACTCGAGTGAGGGCATTGAATTGTTGGAACATCAGCACGGCTCTCTTGGCAGGGTATGTGGGTGCATGTTTGCTGGCCCGCCCGTTCCAAGCTGTGAGTTGAGCCATCTCAATTGGGCGAAGGCCTGGGTGAGGTGGCTCCTAGAGAGGAGGGCACTGCGTCAGGCTGGATTCACAGAGCAACGAAAATCCGCTCACGGCAGTGGAAGGATTACGAGTCGGTGCACTCCTACCCAGATTGCCTAGTGAGTTGAGCTCTCGCTTGAACCAACAATTTTTTGTTTTTTTATAAAGCCGTGCTTTTGTGCTTCACGGCTATTTGCTGCGTAAATTTAGTTTCTTCGTTTACTTTTTATTAGTTTCAGGGATATCTAAACAAATAGTAAATGAGATATATAGGTCATAATATTCGTGAGTTGTATGGTATTTCAGTTGTTGTTGAAAGGCGACGTCATTTGGTAAGGGAACGACCACAATCACCATCACCAACAGAGAAACAAACGGAAGAAGAAGATATACTATAAAAAGTCAGTATTTACGTTTACTATAGGTACTACATGATATTCTTTGAAACTGAGATAGTCTTTCATAATAATCCTTACCACAAGTGGAGTACAAACAAACATGAATAATGCTATACATTTTCACTTTTCTACACCCAATTGCACATACCCTTAGGTGGCTTAACATTATTATTCAATGGTAATCCGATTGTGATTTTAAAAGTCACATAAGGGTCATAAGGCTGTAAATAAACCAGTCCGTTCGATAGCCCGTTTGGTAAAACTTGACCCAAACTCGGTATTGTACAAACCCACTTGATTATTAAATAATACATACCCGACTCACCTGATAGAACTCAATAGGGGCTCGTGAGCCTAGTTCGTTTAAGGTTCAACCGGATCGGCTCACTTGATTTATTTAGGGCTCCCGAGCCTAGTTGGTTAATGTATACTAATTACCTTAATATTCACGAGCCTCCACTTTTGCAGCGCTTTCCGTCGGTAGATTTGCTCGTTGCCTTTATTTTCTGTTATTTATTTTTTTCATGTTTTTGTGTCTCCTAACCTTTAGGATCAAGGAGGTGTAGTTTCGGTGTAGGAAACTATCTCTCACGGTCACTAATAAGTTTGGTAAGAATTTAGGCTACTCGTGTCTTAGATCTAGTATGTTATCATGACTAGATGGGCAGCGAAAGATGTTGTCATGACTTTATAATTTCATAGTGATGTGCTATGTTTATTTGCGTTTTATGTTGTTAGAGCTAGGGCTGTAAATGAGCCCGCCTGTTCGTGAGCGTGCTCGATACCCGCTCGGTTAAACTCGACCCGAGCTCGAGCTCGGTACAATACAAACCCGCTCGTTACTGTAAAAGCCCGCTCGATTAGTTAGTGATACATACCCGACTCGCCCGACTAAGCTCGATAGGGGCTCGCGAGCCTAACTCATTAAGGCTTAAATAGACCGGCTCATTTAAGGCTCACGTGCTTGACTCGTTTAAGGTTCGAATAAACCAGCTTATTATTATCATTATCATATGATTTAAGTTATCTAACATTGTACTTATCACTTATGTCATGTAATTATATAAACACTAGATTAAATAATAATAGGAATATGATAAAAATTTGTTAGGTTTAATCATTATAATTTATATCATTGATTCATTATCATTATATACTTGTCATTATCATTATCATATGATCTAAGTTATCGAACATTATACTTATGCCATATAATTATATAAATACTAGATCAAATAATAATAGAAATAAGATAAAACTTTGTTAGATTTAATCATTATCATTATATACTTAGCAAATCTATTAATATAGTTTCAAATTAAATAATTAGTATTATAATGAACAATGTATATTATTAACAAATATTAAACTAATACCATTAAGTTAATAAATCAATTAATTAAAATAGGTTATAAGTAAGTTATAACTTAATAAATGAGTTGAACAGCCTATTTAAGGCTCAAAAAGCCTTAAATGAGCCGAGCTGACAATTTAAGGCTCGATAAGTCTTAAATGAGCATAGCTGACTCATTTAAGGCTCGAAAAGCCTTTATATCAAGCTCGGACTCGACTCGTTAAAGCCTTTTAATCGAGCTCGAAAACTCGTGAGCTTGAGCTCGAGCTCGGGTATTGTCTAGCGAGCCGAGCTTGAGCTGGGGTTTTTAAGCTCGGCTCGAGCTCGAGCTCGACTCGTTTAAATATTTTTTTAAACGAGCCGAGCTGAAAATCTTAAAGCTCGACTCGCTCGACTCGATTACAGCCGTAGTTAGAGCTTTATGCTCTTTTTTGTCATGACTCTATAATTTCATAGCAATGTGCTATGCTTATCTCTGTTTTATATATTCTAAGAGCTTTATACTCACAATGGAATAATGAAAGTCTCACTTCCAAAAAAAAAAACTAAGTAAATACAGTATTACATATTAATTATAATACTTTGATAAATAGTAGTATTACTATGAATGTATGTATCAATGTGTGTGTATATAACATACTAATTAGTTAGTTCATAAACTAATATATTAAGTTATTAATAACAATATAACTATATTGAATAGTTAATATATAACTATACATATAATACATCATATATGGTTAACAATAGTTATAAACTATACTTATATTATCGTTAATTAATTATATATAGTATACTATACTTACTACTAGCTCACATTATACATATACTATAGTTTATA
>FXXK01000060.1:32272-51825 GCA_900184695.1 Betula pendula
AATTGAATAAAAAAAAGGTTATAAAAAAGGATTTTTTTTTTGTTTTTTTTTTTTTCACTCTGGATATGAAAGAAAGACGGAATGAAAAATCTTGAAACTGTAAAAGAGGTGAACTCTCCAACAACAAACCCAAAATAAAATACAATGGGGCATAAATAACCTGTTGCAGATCTTTGAAGGACATTCTACCACTTGAAATAAAACAAAATACTTATTTCTTCTCAATGTTTGTTTAATTTATTTCCTCTTGCATTATAATATTTATGATAAATTATCTGTTGCAGTTTGCTGTTCTTTTAGTTCCCACGGATCTCTTTATTGGTTTCACCCTGGCCAAAGGTGGGGGAAGAGGGAAGGACAATGATTAAATAATGAAAAATGTTATTCAGCATTTTTAAGTAGCAGTATTTTTTGTATTTTTGTTTATTTCTTTATGTAGCACATTCACATTTATATATATATATATATATTTTTTTTTTAAAGAAAAAAAAAAACCAAAAAAATAAATGTTAGGAGAATGCTAATAAGAGTGTTGGGTAGCATTTCTCTTAAATAAAATAAGATTA
This sequence comes from Betula pendula, assembly GCA_900184695.1. Lineage (NCBI taxonomy): Eukaryota > Viridiplantae > Streptophyta > Magnoliopsida > Fagales > Betulaceae > Betula > Betula pendula. The sequence goes on from FXXK01000060.1 coordinate 32,839, forward strand.
AATTAATGCTTTAGTTGACACATTAATTATTGGTTTGTTTTGACAAATGATGTGGCTCATTCAAATTTAGTTAAATCTCAAAGTTATAGTTACCTCAAAAAAAAAAAAAAAATCTCAAAGTTATGCCATAGAATAATCTCAAAGTTATGATTGATGGCCCCATTAGAAGGAAATTCATCAATGCTCTCTTGCATCTGATTGTTTTAAGGTATCTGCCTAGTCTTTTATTTATTTCTTATAAGTTCCACAAATCATTCGAGTAATATTATACCTACTTCACCGAAACATCAACAATCAAACTTCTACCAAAACTTGCCCAAAAACTTTACAACACAAGAAAATTCGGGCTAAGAAACTCACCCTCCCCTCCCCTCTCCCCTCTCTCTCTCTCTCCTCTCTCTCTCTCTCTCTCTCTCTCTCTCCACTAGAACAAATGATTAAAGTAATAAATTTTTCCCTTAGTTTTTCAGTTTTAACCTCTGATTTACACATGAAAACTTGACCACATTCAAACAACTGTAGCATCGTTCGAATGGAACCGTGGCGGCCTGCATTAATTATGTTTTAAATTTGAAATAATGTTAAGAATATCTATCCAATCTTTCCTCCTATTCTTCTAAATATTACCATCACCATTGGATCTATGGTCTCTATGATTGTGTACACATAGAAACTACAGATTCAATGATAATTTTAAAAAGTATAAAAATAGAATAAGGACATGGGTAGATGCTATAGCATTTCCCTTCAAATCTCACCTACTCACAAATGCTATCAATCCTAATTGTCCAGCTTTACTTACTACTCTTATGACAGATTGTGACATGGAGATGTCATTCTCGTCTGAACAAACACGTGGCTCATTCAAATGAGCTTCCTCAATATTTTTAATCTCAACAATCCGTTTAATATTTTACCTACTTCACCGTAACATCAACAATCAAACTTCTACCAAAACTTACCCAAAAACTTTACAACACAAGAAAATTCGGGGTAAGAAACTCACCCCTCTCACTCTCTCTTTCTACTTGAACAAATGATTGAAGTAACAAAATTTTCCCTTAGTTTTTTCATGTTTTAAACCTAAGATTTACACATAAAAATTTAAACACATTCAAACCAACTGTAACATTGTTTGAACGAACACGTGGTGCTCACATAAAATTACGCTTCAAATCTCACCTACTCACACGTGCAATCAATCCTAGCTGTCCAGCTTTACTTACTACTCTTGCGACAAATTGTGACGTGGCAATGTCATTTTCGCCCAAAGAAACACGTGGCTCGTTCAAATGAACTTTCTCAATTTTTTTAATCTCAGCAATCCGCTTTCTCCTCCACGTGTAAGACTGCCATGGAGAGATTCCATTTCTTTCAAACGAACTCTAATTTTCAAGTTTGAAATTAATGAAGAACCTATGAACCTATTGCGCTCACCCTATTTACAGTACCATAATTTCTCTCTACTTTCATCAATTTTTTTTTATTTTTTTTTCTTTCCACATTTTTCTTAGGCAGAGTGCTGCACAAGGCCTATGCTTTGGGTCCACTTGAGACCAATACGGAAATATAGGTCAAGGTACACTTACAAAAAAAAAGAAAAAAGAAAAATGAAATATAGGCCAAGGTACGACGTGAAGGTTAAATAACTTAATACTAACGCCTAGCTTAAAAAGTAGGGTGTGGAATATAAATATATAATAACATTTTCATTCGGCTTTATATTTATTCTTTATTTTGAAGAAAAAAATTATTTTTTTTATTTTAATTATCAATTTCTTCTAAGCACGGACATTTGGTTTTCTAAATTAGTGATTTCTTTTCACTTTTTTATTTAAATATAATATTTTAAGAAAATGAGAAGAAAAATAAAATTGAGAAAAACAAAAAATTAAAAAGAGAAATAATATTTTATTAGTTAAAATAAGAGTAGAGAGTGAATGTGTCCCTACTAGTAGGGAGTATTATTCATGCTCTTTACTTCTTCTTCTTTTTTTTTTCTCAAAATTGGGAGTCGAATGAAAACTTTAAAATGCTTTAAAATGAATTATAATTTTAGGAAGTCGGATGTGAATTCTATAAAGGAAAGATTATTAATCCTAAAATTCTAAAAGGTATAACCAAAAGGGTTATTTTCTTAATAAATCCAAAGCAAGAAATGGGTTTTCCATAAAATTAAGAGTTAAATACATAATTGGTACATATGGTTTCTATTTAGTAGGGAGCATTATTCACTCTCTCCACTTTTTTTCTCAAAGTGGAAAGTCGGATGGAAGCTTCAAAATGCTCTAAAATGAATTGTGGTTTTAGGAAGCCGGATAAAAATACTATAAATAAAAGATTATTAATCCTAAAATTCTATAAGGTATAACCAAAAGATGGGTTATTTTCTTAATAAATCCAAAGCAAGATATGGGTTTTCCATAAAATTAAGGGTTAAATACATAATTGGTACATATAGTTTCTATTTATTAAAAAGGTACATGATTTTAAAAAGTGACAAAAATGATTCCTGGACTTTATAAATTTATCAATTTGATATATTTGTTCGTCTACCGTCTAAAAACCTAACAAACTTTTTTCACGTGTTTAAAAAAGTCATATAGGACCACTAAAATGTTGACAGATGGTGGAGGGGTGGCTCTCCACTCTCCACCACCTAAGATGGTTGGACTATCCTAGAATAGATGGACAAAAGTATCAAATTGATAAATTTCTAAAATACAACTATCATTTTTATCAAATTTTAAAACCTAAGCACCCTTTTTATAAAAAGGTACACTAGATGTACTAAAATAAAAACATTTGTAAATTCTAGCACCCATCAATTATTATCATCCTCATTTCTCAATATCTTAGGTGGGTAAACAAAGTTACCTCAGAATAAAGCAAATTGCACAGATAGTCCCTAACCTACCTAGCTTGTGAAAAAACCAAGAACTTACCTTCAATTCTTACTATTCTAACTTTCCCCAAGAATGTTTTCTTTTGTTATGCTTTAGCATTTCTTTTATTTCAAGTGATCCATGCTCTCTTGTAGATTTTGTTAAATCATCATTTATTTCAAAAATTTAAACTAATACAAAGAGGTAAATTTAATCATCACTTTACAATTTAATTAAAATTTGAGTAAATGACAGAGTCAATATTTAAATTTTAATTCTTATATCATATTAAATCATTATTTATCTCAAAAGTTTAAATAAATCAAAAAAAAAAATTTATTCATTTAATTAATACTTACACAAATTTAACCAAATAACTCTGGAAGATCAAAATCACTGTCATTGCAATTTAAAGTGGAAATTATTTGTGATTAGCAACGAGACTATTATAATCATGAGCCCCTCAAATGCAATAAAATAATAGAAATCATTATCATTGCAATTTTTAAATTAAAAATTAGTTGTGATTAGCAACGAGACGATTATAACTATGAGCCCCTCAAATGCAATAAAATAATAGAAATCATTATCATTGCAATTTAAATTAAAAATTAGTTGTGATTAGCAACGAGACGATTATAATCATGAGCCCTTCAAATGCAATTGTATAATTAGTAGCGTTAGATGTTTATTAGTTACTCAATCGTGGATTTTGTGTTTTTTCGCACCCAATGTATATTATTTGTTGAGCTAAAATAAAATAATAAAAAAAAAACATACTTTTGTCCAATCAAGCCGGTCAATTAAAAAATAAAATAAAATTCAGTAATCGATAGACAACATACACTTGGGACACTGAAAAAGTTCATCACCAGCTTGATTGGATAGAAGTAGTTTTTTTTTTTTTGTATTCATTATTGTCTTTTAACATTTCACAAAATACTGGTAAGAGCCATCCCCTGAATTTAATGTGGGTGGCCCTAGATGACCACAACTAATAACTCTGAGACAGTACCCAAAAATATTTTATATATGTATATATAATATATATATATATATATATATATATATAATAATTGCATCCGCCATCCTATCATTTGCTAACTGTCCGTGTTTGGTCCAACGCTCATTAATATGGGCAGTTGTCCGATTAGCGGTGCAGGCTAGTTTTAATAGCTTGCCTGAACAATTTTAAATTTATGCTGAATTATATAAATTCGATAGAATTGTGTAAAAAATTGACAATTTTAAAATAGAGAAAACTTAAAAAAAAAACCCTTATGAACTTTCATGCATTTTAAATGACCTCCTCAAAGTTTCGAAACTCTCAATATTTAGGCTATTAATTTTTAATTTCCTCAATTCGTTAGGATTTTTCGTTAAATCCTAACGAAGAGATGCCAAATTCTCAAAATATACATCCTTTTTAGGGAAAAAAAAAAAAGTTGTAAGAATTTTGGCGTTTGTTTGGATTTAATAGAATTTTCAAAAATACCCACGCATGAATCATTTTTTAAAAAAATTATAATTTATTTTTTTAAAAAAATATGGGTATTTTGAAAATTTTGATAGGATTTAATGAAAAATTCTAATGAAATGAGAAAATTAAAAGTTCAATAGCCTAAATTAAGGATTTTAAACTTTGAAGATGTTATTTTAAAACGTGTAGAAGTTCATGTAGGTTTTCTGAAGTTTTTCCTTTAAAATATAATACCAATTTGGATTCAAAGTGCTTAATTTGTGACATAGGTTTTGTCATTCATGCCTCCCCCCCAAAAAAAAAAGTAAAATATAAAAAAGCCCTCTCAACTAAAAGACATTTTCAATAAAGCCTCATAAAGTAACAAGTATGATAGTTTGACACATCAAAATACCAATATGTGATAAAAATGTCACTTTTTGGATTATCTTCCTATAATATCCTTATTTTATTTTTTATTTTTTATTTTAAAAAAACTAAAAAAAAACACTAAACTAAGCTAAACGAATTTAAAAGAAACAAAAAAAGACCAAAACCAAAAGGGTGGCTGATCCACTACATTGGGGCAAATCGGCCACCCCCAAAGCCATGGAAAGTGGCTTGTGGCCACCCCCAAGCCATGGGGGTGGCTCGCAAGCCAATCCACACCTGTTTGGGGATGACTCGGGGCTACCCCAACCCTTTGGAGGTGGCTGATCTACCCTCATCTAGTCGATTAACTACCTTTTGGATTTTATTTTGTTTTGTTTTTTATAATTTTTAATTTTAGTTTCTAAGAAGAATACAGCTTAGGTGCCGTAGTTTTTTTACTGCAACACCTATGCTGTTAAAAGATCAAAGGCTCAAATTTGATTTAAAAGATTAAAGGTGCATCTAGACCTTTGATCTTTTAACAGCATAGGTACTGTAGTAAAAACTACAACACCTAAGCTATATCCTTTAAGAAGATAAAGAGTATTATAAGAATATAATCTAAAAATTAATTTTTTTTTATCACATATTGATAATTTGATATGTCCAATTGCCACATATATCATTTTATGAGGCTTTATAAAACGTATATTAGTTGAGAGAACCATATATATATATATATATATATAAAGGTATTATCATTCATTGGACCCACATTTTGCTCACTCCAAAAAGTGTACGATGGGAGGGGGTAAGAGGTTAATTCCAATGAATGATTTATTTCTCCCACCCTCCTATTGGTTGGGTAATTTAGAAGATAGCCAATTTTATATTTGACAATGATTGGAGTCTGCACACGGGTTTGTTTGGGTTAAAACAACTAAAAAGTCAAACTAAATTTTACTGGGTTTTTTATTGGCTGGTTAATTGCAGACTAGTTTTCAATATTCTATGAGAGTAAAATAAAATATTACAAAAAAATAAATAAATAATAAAATATTAAAATATAAATATTGTTTAACGTGTTTACGCCGAGTCAATCATTGCACTAAAATTCACAACTCGGCGGTTAACCCGGCTTCGGTCGGGTTCACATAACAAGCCGACTAATAGCCTATTCCCAATTTCCACCGGCTCCGCATGCAGCAGTTTTCTACGCAATATATTTAAAGCTGTTTCCCAGCGTCAAGGCATGCAGGAACAGGTTTTCTCCCAAATTTAATTACCCATCAGATTTTGTAATCTCCTGATGTCTACATTCTTTTGTTTACGTGCCCCCATCAAAGTCTTCTTAGCCGGTGCATTGCTTTATTATGCTTAAAATCATCCATCACTCCAGTCTCCATCTCCGACATTTTCTCACTACATTTTGTTATTTACTGTTAAATGGATACAGGTAGGTCCGCGTAGTTCTTTGTCTAACTACCGTCACATATGGTGTTTCTTTCGTCACTGTACAACTACTTTTTAGTCATTTAAGTGGAGATTAATTAAAATGAGTTTTATTTGTTGATACTCACACCATTGATTATGGGTCGCTATAACTAACTTTACCGAGAACTTTTTTGATTATCTTATCCACATTCAAGGATTGCTTTTAGAGCTGTAGTTGAATTGCTGTCAAAATTGAATTTTGTAATTTTCTGTTTTTGTTTATGGGCGATTGTATTCTTGCTTACATAAAAAAAAAAATAGGAATGTCCTTTCACTTTGGTCCAAATTTAGCACATGTGACCTATAGTTATGTATAGGGGTTGATCATGGTCAATTGAGAGTGAGACCCATGGTAATTAGCTGTTTAAATTTTTAATAATTACAATAGCTAATGTAAAAGAATATATATAGAATCTACCTGTTTGGGTAAGTGACCTGACAGTCCAAAATTTATTTGAACATGTGAATCTATATGCTCTCTTATATTAGCTGCCTAAATTACATGCGAGTCCCATACACGCTCTCTTGTATTAACTATCAAAATTACTAGCATTTTGAACAATTAATTGACGTGAATTTCAATAGGATAAGTCCATTATTTTGTACTATCTTTAAAAAATATATATATATATAATTTAGGGGTGGCAAAACAAGTTGGCGGGTCGGGTTGACCCGCCAATACGAACACGACTCGTTTAATAAACAGGTTAACACGACACGACCTGCGATTTTAATGGGTTGACACGACACGACCCGTCTGATCTGTTTAATTGACGGGTCATAATGTGTCAATCAGAAACTACCCGACTTGTCTGACACGATTAGGTATTCGGGTCAAGTTTACCCTACACGATCCAGATTAAATAAGTTTTAATTAAATAAAAAAATCAATTCCTCATATATATATATTACATTTTTTTACGTTTTAGTTAATTCACATCTTCTGTATACCAAAACATTTACATTACAGGTTTGCTTGTGTTTAGGTTAACGAGTCAAGTTTAGGTTAGTTTTAGTTTTATTTTTTTATGTTTAAAAATAAAAAAATAAAAATTAACGGGTCAACCGGGTCAAACGGGTCACCGAGCCACCCGTGGGTTGACCTGTCTGACCCGGTAACTAAACGGGTTGACCCGTTTATGACATGAACCCAATAACCATAAACCCAAACTTGTTATCTTCGTGTTGGGTTCGCGGGTCGTGTAAAAAATTGCCACATATATATATCGCATATCAAACGAATGACGTTGCTTGAGTATAGTAAGAAAGCTAGAACCTAAAACCTTATGTCCACAAAAACCTCCCGACTTGTGCTCCATGTAAGGCTGTCGTGCTTCTTCCCTCCTCCTCATCCCCTCCTACATGAAGTCTGTACCACCAGTCCTTTTAGACTGGTATATCCTTTACTATTTCTGGCTTGAGGTTTTGGAAGTCATATCTATATCCATCCATCCACCTTGTTCACCCATGCACCACCTCTCCATCGTCACCGGTTTGCCATCTTCCTTCCTATGGCTATGTTTCATGTGGATGTTGTAGCATTCTAGCCCAACCTCAAATTAACAAGGGTGAGCGACGAAGCACCACCATAACTTCTTATCATCACACATCAGAGATCATAAATCTCATCACAGCGAAATATCTTTTTCTTTCTTTTCTACGATAAAAAATATCACATAAGTCACATAGCTCTGAAATTGACATCTATATTAATAAAACTTTACATTGTGCCATTACATAACAAAATACATTGTCTAGACATAAGTGCCATAGATCAACAGGCGGCACAATAACCAATATGTCATAAGTGTATATACACTACAAAAATGATGTACAACCATAGATAGACTAAAGAGACTAGTCTAACAAAACTCAAGGCATCCAATATGTAACGCCCCATTGAAATTAATTAACTTCATGGTTCGTGTAATACCCCACTGAAATTAATTAACTAGTAATTAATTTTATGATTCGTCTCACAGCCCTAAACCACAAAGAATAACATTTATGGATATCCCTATTCCCTCGAAAGAAAGTCTATGGAGTATCGGCTCTAGAACCACTATAACGTCCCCAAAGTCAAGCAAATTAATTTGTCTAACCCGAAGTGTTACGCGTAGTACATTCAAACCAATTAACCAGTAATTAGCTAAATTTATTGCACATCACTTACTATCAAAGTAAATAACAGAAAATGAAAATAGTTGACTGAGATGACTAATAATAAATCATTGATAGCATCAAATAACATCAATAATAGACTCAAAGCTTCAAAACAAACATTACTAAAATATCAATTGATAATTACTAACTAATCAAACTTAACAATGTGAGCCATTCGCTTAGAATATTTATTCTAGCGAATTTCTCACTCTACAGCTTGACATCCTATTATTTTGCAAAACACCGCGGTGCATGTTTCACAAGTAAAAGAAGTAACTGCCTATGTTCACGAATTAATGAGTAAATTACTACAAAACTAGTTTATGTATGTAATGAGCCCTTGGTAACAGTTGTCCCCAAAGTCAAGCTAATTAATTTGACTGACGCGGAGTGTTTCCCGTAGTACATTCAAACCAATTAACCAGTAACTGGCTGAATTTACTACACATCACTTATTATGAAAGTAAATAATAAAAAATGGAAATAGTTGATCTGAGATAACCAATAATAAATGTTTGATAGCATCAAATAACATCAATAATAGACTTAGAGCTTTAAAACAGACATTACTAAAATATCAACAGATAATCACTAACTAATCAAACTTGACAATATGAGCCATTCACTTGACATCTTCATCCTAGCAAATTTCTCACTCTACAGCCTGACAATTTACTAATCTATAAAACATCGGGGTGTTTCACAAGTAGAAGAACTAACTGCGTAAGTCCACAACTTAGTAAGTAAATTACTATAAAACTAGTTTATTGTAATGAGCCCTTAGTAACTGTTGTAACTTTTAATCTTTGAACATGGGTTTTCGCAAATGATTGTGCATTGTCTCCATTATTATGCCATTTAAAAATGTAGTTTATTTGAAGAGTGTTGACATAATTCCAATAACAAATCACTAGGGTTTTAATGCACAAATCATGTGTGATACAATTATAACCAATAGTCATAGCTTTCATCTGTATGGCCTACTTGGACCTTTAACCCCTTCCCGCTTGGGTTTGCGAATTCTTGAGAAAACATCTGCTACAACACTGGTGCCCCAAATATTACACAAACATATCATCTAATGTAATGNCCCCAGAAATTTTAAAAGATGATTTTTATAATATTTGACAAAGACCTGATTTAAAAACACCCAACTATTTTTATGAAGGTTTTTAAATAATATTTTATTTAAAAATTGGGTCATCAAACGTTCGATGTTCATCATCAAACTTTTGATCTTGTAAAGTATAGTCATGTTCTCTGCAAATGCTCGGAATGTGTCAGTACGAACATCAAACGTTCGATGCTTTTATAGAACGTTCGATGTGCTTTTATCAAATGTTCAAATGTTCAATGCATTCATCAAACGTTTGATGAGAAACCCTAGATTCCCTGATATAAATAAATCAAACGTTCGATATAATGTATTAAACGTTCAATCATTTTCAGAAATGAAGTTTTCATAAGGAATCAATCTTTCACCCCATTTCCCTATAAATTTCACCATTCCCTTATGTTTAACAGTTCATACACTCGCCCTAATACCTAGAGACTCATTTTTTAGACTTAGAGGAAGATTTTTGGAGGTGGTTTGTTCATTTTGAAATGATTGTCTTCATCAAAGGTAATTCCTAAATCCTTGTTCTTACTTATGTTATATTTCATTATTTTATACAAGCTATGGTTATGTTTGTAATTTCAAAATGATGTCTTGATAATTTAAAGGCTTTTATGATAATTTTTTTAAAATTTTTTTATAATCTTGTGTTCACCTCTTTAAACAAATATTTTCTACGTTCTTTGACATTGGTTGATGTTATTGGATGATGTTCTACATTTAGAAATAGTTGTGGGTAGGTTTGGTAGGAGTTTTTAGACTTTCATGCATCCTAGTCAAGTATCAAACGTTCCACTGTTCTTGATTAAATGTTCAATCTTCAGGATCAAACGTTTAATAATCGAGTCAAACGTTCGATGATGATTAGAAGTGCGAAATTAGAGTTTTTAAGACAAAAATCACACAAAAACTCCATGATTAGCATGAGATTACGTTTTTAGCATATTGTTGGGTTATTTTACAATTAACAAAGGATTTCAATAAGTTTGTGGTATCGGATGAGCAGTCAAGGTAAATATTTTAATTGAGTAATAAAACTGCAGTTTTTGAGGTGCGATATGTTAGATGACAAAGTACGTTATGTTCAAGCTTACCATTTTTATGATGAGATGTTATTTGTTTATATACTCCTTTATTTTTGAATAAACGAACAATACTTGCATAGTATGACATGGTTGCACCGTCTCGTAACAGAATAATGGCCATGGGCTTATCATTATTACAGATTAATTTTATGGTAAAAAAAAATTAATGTTTTTGAGAGGGCTTTGGATTCAATAGTTTAGTTTGTGACAGTGCACCATTTATTGAGTGGGTCACCAGTTACAGCTTAGCTAGTCAGTGTGGGCCACCCGAGGTCGAACTCGGTCAGATTGCTAGTGTAAGACGGTAACTGTGCAATGACCGAGGCACTGAGAATTATACCAGATGTCCTTTTGGATGTGCTAACCCTATTGAGTGGGGGTAATGTCTCAAATAGACCATATTATCAAACATACGACTACTTATACTAATATAGCATATTTCTTGCATTTAAAAGAATATGTTTAATCGCCAAAGTTATACTCTTTATTATTTTAAAAGTAAAAACACTATTTTTATCAAGAGTATAATATCGGAGATTAGACCTGTCTTTTTGAGAAAATATCATGTATAATCACTTTTGTACTAATTTTATACCCCACGTCTTTTAAACTAACTTGCTTACTAAATCAACCAACTTACTCAGTTACTTCTTATCCGTAAAATAATTTAGTATTTTACAATCCCCTTAGGACAATATTCGTTGAGAAGTTCCAACTGTTTTATGGTGATAGCACGACAGCTGATGTATTCAGGTTTGGTTTTTCTTAGATATAAAGCTTTGTGTCCCTCTTTATTGATGATAGAATTCTTTATTGATAATACACTCAAATCAAATATTCCGTTGTATACTCTGATAAAAGTTAATAGGGAACTCAGACAATTACTAGTTAATTGTTTGTGAACGCCTTATGGACAATATACTCTGAATTAACCTCATTTCAATGGTTCAATTCCGTGTATAAGGTGATCCTCAAGCTAGTATTTTTTTATATTCTTCCTTTATAAGGAGGATAGAAATATCACTGAGTTTTAATTGGTTAATTAAGGTTGGAAGACGAACCATGAATTTAACTACAAGTTAGTTAAGTTTATGGGGGGTTACATCTAATACTAATGGACCGATCGAATCCGACCTCGAGTGGCCCACGCTACTAATAAAGCCCTAACCGTAACCCCATAACAATAAATCTCTTTGACTATAGGGTCAAGCCCATAAAATAGAAGTCCATTGCCATTATTTCGCTCAAGACGGTGTACCATATCATACGATGCGGATATTGTTCATTTATTGCAAAATATGAATATATATAAGCATTTATTCATTGAAGCAATTATAAATTTGGTAAGCTCATAACATAAAATAAAACATGCTTAGTCCTCTGACATATCGCACATTAAATGTACACAGTTTTGTAATTAGTTACTTACCTTAAACGCTCATCCAAATATTTGGACATCTCCAAATCCCGGTACTGCGAAACATACCCACACAATACACTGAGAGTGCTATGCTAAGCACGTAAAAACCCTAATATTGTGATACGTGCACTAATCCACCATTAAAATTCTAATCATGCATTTTTTGCCATTGTCGAATGTTTGGTATCGAGGTTGATCGTTCGGCCGAATGTTCGACATTTGATGACTGCGAGAATGCACAAATGACTTAAAACCACTCCTACCTTATTACTTACTTAACCAAAGTTTTATTAATCCCATACAATTATATTAAAGCATATCAACATGATAAAACATGAAAACACACGTAAGTTCATAATCTTTTTGACAGTTTAACAAATTTTATGCATAAAAAGTTATAAACTTAAAATAGCATTTGAAACCCACGAAATACTTGATACATGGCAAGGTCAGTAAGACAGCAACATGAAAAAAAAAAATTGGGGTTCAAAAGTTATCGTATGTAGGATAAACTTCACCCCAAAACCACTCTTTCTCTCTCTAGAATCTCTCTCTCTCTCTCTCTCTCTCTCTCTCTCTCAAATTGAGTTTGTTGTAATGTAGGAATGAAATGTGTAAGCTGAGGAGTGTAGGAGGGTCTATTTATAGGGGTGGAGTTGGGTTAATATGAGCTGAAGTGGTCCAAAGGTTAAAATGTTTTTTAAGCTCTTTCGAATGTTCAGATCTACTTGGTCAAACATTCGGTGTGCTATTGACCAACGATTTTAGGGTTTTAGTCGAATGTTCAGTGTACTATATGTGTAATACCCCAAAGATTTATCAAGTTTTAGGGTTTATCTTTGAGCTTTGGATACCATGGATCGTTTGAAGGATTCTATGGAACGTTCGATACATGTCCCGATGTACTGATCATGTGAAAACTTTCGATCAATGTGCATGTCAGACAGTATCAAACGTTCGATGCTTTTGTCAAACGTTCGGTAGAAATTCTAGGACCGTTGGGTAATAGTACATCAAACGTTTAATGTCGTACATAGAATGTTCGATGCACCTTTAAATCCAGCAGTCCTTAACTAGACGTTCCAGCTCTATAAATATAATCTTACCCCTCTTCTACACTGTTCACTCAAGTTTTTGGGACATCAAAGGCTTGTGAGTGTGTTAGGAAGAGTGTTTGGAGGGAAGGAAAGTGTTTTGGCTTGAAGAGGTACTCATCCTTACTTAGTTTGTTTATTTGTTGTTAGTTGCTTATTGTTATCTTGTTTAGTTGTTATTATGTCTTAGATTCTATGTTGTCTAGCTTAAGATTAATCATTTTTTAGTTTTAGTTGGTTTATGAAGGTTATGGATGTTTTAAGGTGGTTTAAGGAGTTTGATATTCCAAACCTTGTTTTTGAAGTATGAGACCATTTATTTTCTTTGGTTAGACGTTTATGAGACCTTATGAGGAGTTAGGAACCAAAAAGGACCGAGATGTGGCCTAGAATGAGTTTCTGGACCTCATCAAACGTTCGATGTATGGGTGTGGAATGTTCGACTCTCCTGGTCAAACGTTCAATGCTCAGACAGAATGTCCTTTTGGGTTATTAGAAACCTAAGACTTGTTTAACTTAAGCCATAATAATAATGGTAAGATTGTTTTACAGATTTGGAAGTCGGAGACTGGGTGGAAGAGTTTTTGGTTGATCCATACGACACGAGTGAGTAAAAACTCACATGGATACTTGTTATTATTATACTTTTATGCATAGCATGATTATTTTGATGTACAAAACTTGCATGTTTACAACTCTCATAAGTGCCTATTTATTCTCAACTGTGAACTTCATTTTGTGAAACGGTTGTGATTAACAAAGATAATGAAATGATGAGTTGTAAAAAAATATGCATATAAAAGACACAAAGATTAATGTGCATCGTATGACATGGTTGCACTATCTAGCAACATAATAATGATCATGGGCTCACTATTATTACAGGTTGATTCTATGGTTAAATAGTTTTATTTTATGAAGAGGGCCTTGGATTCAATGGTTTAGTTTGTGGCAGCGCACCATTCATTGAGTGGGTCACCAGTTACGGCTTAGCTAGTTAGTGTGTGCCACCCGAGATCGGACTGCTAATATAAGATAATACGTTTGTGCAATGTCCGGGGCACCGGAATTGTACCAGATGTCTCTTTGGATGCGCTAACCATATTGAGAGGGGGTAATGTCTTAGATATACTATATTTGTTAACATATCACATATTTCTGCTTACATATTGTATTATATATATATATTATATAATATATTGTGCATCATTTTATGCTATAAATAAGGATAACAATGCTTATGTTTATCAACTGAGTTCACAAATGATAATGTGTATAATATATGCATTATTATCACTAAGTCGTGGATTTATTCTTGTATCTTTTCCACTTATATTCTTATGAATTTTGTTAGTTAACACTGAAGATGACAGTTTATGGGATGCATACTTGGAGGATGTCCTCTGAGTGATATTTGATCATTTGGAGCTAGTGTGGCTAGCTCAGATTTGGTTTGGAGGAGGTGACTGATGTCATGACATGATAGATATGATTTATGAGATGTATTTCGAGCTGGAGCCCAACTGATTTAGTATTGATGTTATGTTTAGTATTAAGTTGTAATCCTTATGTTACTTTGATAACTAGTTTTTTGACCATGTTTTTTTGGAGACATTAAAACTTATGTTATCTATGATATTATGGTTATATTTTCTTGTGCTATTATGATATTTTATTTTGGGTATTAGTAGCTATCTCTATCATTTATAAGTGACAAGTCTTTCGTTGTAGATTCTCATCTTTTTTTTTTAGAGTGTATGATCCTTGAGTTTTGATCCTAGAGGGGTTAAGGCTGAGAGGTGTATCGCTAAGTCATTTACAAGTTAAATGATTTTATCGAGACGTTACAATCTGACACATGGCCTGCATGGTAATCAAATGCGTGGACAGCATGAGCAGTTCTACGCCACAGTAGTCGAACATTCTTGGCATATGGGTCGAACATTTGTGTACTATTTAGAGCGAACATTCGACCAGGTTCAGTTTTTTTTTTTTTTTTTTTTTTTTTGAAAATTGATTTATTTGATATTTTGAATTTTGGGTATTAATTCTTATTTGACAAATATTTGTGTTCATTTGATAAATCATTTATTATTCTTTGGAGTATTACAGTTCGTCTCCCAGCCTTAAATCACAGAGAATAAAACTCAGCGGTCTGCTTACTGTACAAGGAGAGTCTAAAGAGTATCGCCTTTGAAACCATTTATAATGCCCCTAAAGTTAAGTCAATTAATTTGACTAACTCGGAGTGTTACCCATAGTACTTTCAAATCAATTAACCGGTAATTGGCTAAATTTACTATATATCATTAACTATCAAAGTAAATAGCAGAAAACGAAAATAGCTAATATGGAATAACTAATAATAAATCCTGAAAACATTATTTATCATCAATAATAGACTCAAAGTTTTCAAACAGACATCACTAAAATATTAACAAACAATCACTAACTAATCAAACATGACAATGCGAGCCATTCGCATGGCATCTTCATCCTAACGAATTTCTCATTCTACAGCCTGGCAACCTACTAATATGCAAAACAACGGGGTGTTTCACAAGTAGAAGAAGTAACTGCATAAGTCCACGACTTTGTAAGTAAATTACTATAAAACTTGTTTATGTAATGAGCCATTGGTAACAGTTGTAACTTTTAATCATTAAACATGGATTTTCGCAAATGATGTGCGTTGTCTCCATTATTATGATATTTAAAAAGGTGGTTTATTTTGAATGTTGGGAATAAACATGCAAATCAAAAATATTGTGCAGCGGAAAAATAATTTATTCCCTAACCAAGATCAACTTTATGAAGAACAATACTATTTAAAAATTAAACTAGCAAGAACAAATATACTTATTTGGAGATTAGGGTCACTCCTTGACTTTATGAACAAAGAATCTATGTTCTTCTGAAAAACACTAGGAACACCTCTAAATCTTCTCACCAATAACTTGAAACAACCAAGAGTGTGAGCTCTTTCTAACTCTTTAAATCTTAAACTTAGTTCTTCTAAGAATTAACTTAGAAAAACTTTCAATTCTTAGCAAAAGCTAAAAAAATTGTTGTTGAAGTGATTTGCTACAACTATAGGCACTTCTATTTATATACTTGAAAAACTAGAGATAGTCGCAAAATAATCCATGTGGGACAAGCAGTATGATGGCTAGGGTTTAACAAAAGTGGCGCATCGAGCCTGGGATTATTTCCCTAGCCCAAACGTTTTTCCCTTGCCCTATGGACTGAAAACTGATGCATAGGACTAGAGAATATTTCTCTGGCCATGCGTTTTCCTTGCATGCACTGGCTTGGGTTTTATCCCAAAGCCCAATTTTTCTCTCTTGCAATTTCTACATTGTTTTTCCTTGGCCCATTTTTTAATGAATTAAAACAACCTACTTAATAAATAAGCCAATGTTTTAATAAATTAAGAACAATTTGTCCAATAAATAAATAAAAGTCTATCTTTGGTTAATTTATAATAGCTTGGTGAGAGACCTGAAGAAAAAAAAAAAAAGTTGGCTAAAATAGTATCCGACATCCCAAGTTACTATTAATTACAATTGATTCCACTAAACAATTGTAATTGCATTCCATAACTTATTATTGATTAAATCAACAAAATTTTCTTTGACTTACTTATGGTTGAGTATGATTCCTTCATGAGATTTTTCTTAGCAGAATTAGGACTGTGACACTGTGACACTATATTCTCTACCTCTTATTCCTTGAGTACCATAGTTTATCTTGTTATTCTCCGATTGTGAATTCTCCTTTCACTAGTCAATATTTTAGAATTCTCTTTTTCAAAATGCTTTGTTGGTCAGAGACTGAGAATAAAACTTTTTTATAAAATCCTATTCAAGGGAAAAATTACTTTTCCTTTTCCAATTAAATGGATTTGGATTCATTCTTGAGCAAAGCTTCCCTTACAATGCTACATGTGGTCATCCAACGTATAGAATATGTTGACCACGTTTAAGGTTTCACTTCTATAATGTATCAAAGTGACCCCACTTGACATCTGACTCCACTTTCTCTCAGGATTTAGAATTATTGGTATAAGTAGTCTAAGAGTTTTTTAGAAAGACAATTCCCTGTCCGTTCTGTGGATATTATCTTATACACCTATACATCAATGTGAAGCATCTTCTTCGCCTGATTAAGGTAAAATACGTAATTGATGTGTAACAATCTTGCCAATGGACAGCGAACAAATAAGTTTCAGAATACAAGGGTTATGGTCTTAGACCTTATGTAACAAAAGCCATTGCTCATACTCGTAGACCATATTCAATGTAATCCTTTGGACCCTTTCGCATGGGGATAAGCAAAAGATCAGACGCCATATGCTCATAAAATAATTAGTGAATAATAATATTTTATTCATAACAAACTTTTAATGTCAACATATAAATAATTTAGGATTTAAGGCATAATTTCCAACATTGAAGAGTACCGACATAATTCCGGTAACAAATCATTGCAGTTTTAATGCACAAATCATGTGTGATACAATTATAACCAATAGTCATAACTTTCTTTCGTGTGGTCTACTCGGATCCTAACCCCTTCCCGCACAGATTTGCACATTCTTAAGAGAACATCTGGTACAATACTGATGCTTTGAATATTACACAAATATATTATCTTATACTATCAGTTTGATCGAGTATGACCTCGAGTGGCCCACGTTACTAGAAAAGCCGTAACAGTGACCCCATCCGTAAATGTTGCGTTGGTTACAAAAATAACCATTGGATCCAAGGTCAAACATAAAAGTAAATCTCTTTGACCATAGGTGGAAGCCCATATAATGGTAGCCTATGGCCATTATTCCACACAAAATGGTGTACCATGTCATACGATGTAAATATTGTTCATTTATTAAAATCATATATATAAGAAATATTCATTTGAAGAAGTTATAAAATGTTGTAAGCTCGTGACATAAAATAAAACATGCTTAATCCCCTGACATATTGCACATTAAATGTACACAGTTTCTTAATAAGTTACTTAACTCAAACACTCATCCATATCATTGGACATCTTGAATTCCTGCTACGAAATATACCATAACATTACATACAATATATTAAGAGTTATATTCCAAGCATGTAAAAAGCCTAATCATGCAGTACATGCACTAATCAACTTGTAAAACCCTAATCATGCATTTCTAACCACTGTTAAATGTTTGGTATCGAGGTCGATCATTCAGCTTTTAAAACTCAAACATTTGGCCAAGGACAATGGAACGTTCGATTACTGTCAAAATGCATAAATGACTGAAAAATACACCTAAAACTTATTACTCACTTAACTCTAGTTCTTATTAGTCTGATACAAATATATTAAACCATGTCAACGTGATAAAATATGAAAACACACATAAATTCATAATCTTTTTGAAAGTTTAACTAATTTATGCGTGAAAAATTATCAACTTAACATGACATCTTAAAACCCACGAAATTCTTAGTACATAATAAGGTTAATAAGATATCAACATGGAGAAAATATTTGGGTTCAAGAGTTACCTTATAGAGGATGAACTTCACCAAAAACCAATACTTTCTCTCTCTCTCTCTCTCTCTCTCAAATTTGGGTTGCTAGGATGTTAGGATGAATGGTATGAGCTGAGGGGCGTATGGGGGCCTATTTATAGGGGTAGAAATGGGATGAGATAGATCGAATCGGAGTGTACAAATCGAATGTTTGATATACTATCTGACACATAATCAGTGCGCGTGAACAGTGCTATGCGACACACGGTTGAACGTTTGTTTGGGAAATAGTCAAACGTTCTAGGGGTATTCTCGAACGTTCGACTAAGGGTAAAATTTTAGAAAATAATTTTATAGCGTTTTTAAATCATGAGTGTTGATTTTA
>FXXK01000061.1:18679-30646 GCA_900184695.1 Betula pendula
TATCATTTCAACATACTACGTCCAATCATCACCAATTTTTTTGGGAATGTTCATATGAGTGTTCTCTACAAAAATGTATAAATTTGGTGGTATAAATAATTCATTTTCAAAATGTGCCATTAAAGCCCATATTATAACGAAAATGGTGTATTGAATTAGAAAGAATGGTTTCAATGCATCAGGTTGCATTTACTTCAATTGTATCCAAAATTCAATTAGGGCGGTAATCGAGTCGAGCTGAGTCGAAATTTATAATTTTAAGACTGGCTTGTTTATGATGATACATATTTGAGCAGAATTATAAAATGTGTATTCAAGTTCGGCTCGTTATAAGCTCGAGCTCGAGTCTATTGATAATGCTATTCAAGCTGAGTCGGGTACTCAATCAAGCTCGATCTAGATTATTAAATTTTTCAATGTGTGATCCAAGTAAAATTCAAATCCGAGTTTGTGAACAACCTCTATACATTTATCTAAAATATAAATATATAATATGTAACTATATAAAACATATTATAATTTTATATTTTTATAATAAATTTTATTAGACATGACACGTGTTATGTTCCTATGATCTGACGTGACAGACTAACAGTTTTTATTAAAATAACTGACGAAAATTTGCTTCAAAATGTGATTTGTATTTGTGCCAACCAAATAGACCTCTGAGTTTTTTTTTTTTATATACCACATTGAGTGATCTGTAATTTATGCCAAACCACAATGACCAATTTTATTTTTTCTTAAATAAAAAAAAAAAACTTAGAAATTTGTTTTTTTTTTTAAATAAAAAAAAAACCCACAAACCAACAATAAATGAAGAAAAATAACCAAAAACAAAAAAATAAACTATCGATTTCCACACTTTTAACCAAATTTCACTTAGTATAATAAAAGTGTAACGCAAATCTACGAACAATCCACATGCTCCTCGTCTCCTCTCCAAAAAACAATATGGGAACTTTTGCGAAAGATTAGGGTCACTTCTATAACACAATCTCTAAAATGCATTTTTTATACTTTTTTCGGTCTAAAATATATTTTTTGTCTTGTAGCAAGGTATGAAGTATGAGTGTATAAGGGGGATAGTTATTAATCGCTTATAATCGGAAATAACCACAAACCAAATAATCGAATAACCGGTTAGGCCAGTTGCGATTACAAGTTATTAATTTTAGAAAATCGTTTATTAACCAGATAACCGGATAACCGATATATATATATATATTAATTATACATTTTTTTTTTTTTTTTTTTTCTCTCTCTCTCTCTCCAATAAGAGCTCCCTGTTGCAGGGAGCAGGCAGCATGTTGAGAGAGGAGAGAGAGAGAGGGAGAAGAAAAAAGAAAAGAGGAAAAGAAAGATAGAAAGAAAAAATATATATATGAACTTGTCTCACATTGAATTTAACAAATTTTTTCACTCCTCTATTTCAAAAATAAATTTTTGATGAAAAGTGATTAAAATATATATATATATTTTTGTGAACCATAACATCAAAACCAGTTACCGGTTAATAACTGGTTTAAAAACCGGTTTATAACCGTATTGAAACCGGTTATTTAGCAACCACAACGGGTTCTCGGTTGCGGTTGCAGTTGCTAAAAATTAAATAACGGAGACTCCAGTTGCGGTTATTGCCCAATAATTCGCAATCGGTTGTACACTCCTAATATAAAGTATCTTGGCAGACCTTCTTGCCAACTGAGTCAATTGACGCGTACTTGATTTAAGAAGGATTTTTTTATTTTTTATTTTTTATTTTTTTTGATCTTTTGTTTGGGATACCCTCCCTTTTCAAAAGTACTGTCCCAACAAAATTCATGGTAGGTGACAAATACAATATGAATTTAAAATACAATACTGCACAAATAAATCCACAAAATATTACTACTACCCCAAAACAGTTTTACATGCATGTCAATATTAAACATAGTGTACAAAAAATGTTTATCATGTAACTTTTTCAACGAAAGAATTTTCATTTCATTTTTATGTCAATCCTATCACTATTCTAGTTGATCGGGTCGGGCTGACCACATGGACTTGGGCCAGCCCAAACCACAGATCAAGCACGGCAAGACAAAAAACACAATCATTTTAACTTAAAAAATGCTATGAGTACTAAATTCTTTATTAAGATGATGTGAAGCTTATTTATTGGAAATAATTAAAAAAAAAAATGTTAGAGGTACCAATGAATAAGCTACACATCATCTGATACCCATCTCTTGATAAAAAATTTAGTATTCATTTATTGATAAAAAATTTGTACCTATAACATTTCCTTTTAAATTTCCAGTTGTGGGGACACGAAAAAGGTTCACCGACTTGGGAAAGATGCGCCATTACCAGTAGAATTAACAAAGGAACACTTAAAAAAAAAAAAAAAAAAGAAGGAACCCTAAAACAAAAACTAAACCGAGTGGGACTTCATTTTTTTTGGTCCTGGCATTTTTTTCGAATTTTTTGGGATTTTTCTTTTCTAATTCCTATGCTTTTCATTATTGGCTAAGTGAAATTTGGCATTTATAAAGCAATGAATTTGCAAAATTATAGGTCTATTCTTTTACATTTTAAATTGGATTGCCACTATTAGCCTGTTCTTTTCAAGTATACCCC
Organism: Betula pendula; assembly: GCA_900184695.1. NCBI lineage: Eukaryota > Viridiplantae > Streptophyta > Magnoliopsida > Fagales > Betulaceae > Betula > Betula pendula. The sequence continues at coordinate 21,302 of FXXK01000061.1, forward strand.
TAACACTTTATTGTAGGCGTAGCATGATGCTCGTTGCGATTTTGTTCTTAACGATTTTTACTATAACTGCAATTTAGGCTCTAAAACAATATATATTGTCTTTATTTGTATAAGTTTAATTTATTTATTTCTTTTTATTTAAAGTTAACCTGTATTATATAGGTGGGCCCTGATAGCTGGTCGAATTCCAGGCCGAAAAACAGAAGAAATAGAGCGGTTTTGGATAATGAGACATGAAGAAGTGTTTGAAAAAAAAAAAAGAGAGCTGAAGAGACATAATTCTTAATGCCCACGAAATTAAAATAATACTATAAAAATAATAAAAAATAAAGTTATACAAGTATATATAAGTCAAATTGGAATTTATACTAGTAACGAGTATAATTAATAAGCGAGCCTAAATTTTGTGTTTACGATCAGCTCATTTATTAAACGAACTAAATTCGAATCGAGTTTATACCAGCAAATTATCGAACGGAGTTGTTACTTTACGGATTTTGCTTAGGTGCCGTTAAAAAATTACAGTACATGTGGACGTAGGTTTTTTCAATGGTTTAGACTTAAAATGTAGTTTTTTCCAACGGTTTAGACTTAATTTCAAGTCTGCCATAAGAACAAAAAAAAAAAAATTTGAACAATAATTAAAAAACAAAATAAAATAAAAAAAACAAAAACAAAGAAGGAAACTAGAAAAGTCTAGAATGGTGTAAGCACCTAAGCCATATCCGTTCATTTGCAGCCCTAAGAATATGCAAACCGCCAACGTACAGACTCGATATGACAAGCAATTAGCATGCATAATCGATATGTGCTAATGTGTTAAATAACTTGAAAATTTGCAGATATACAATATTTTTCAAACCCTAGGAACTGGTCCACAAGTCTTGCTATAGAGTTGGCTAGGCTGTCAGCTGATTCCTGCGTGGATGCTTCTGTATACACACGTATCACATCCTCGGTTCCTGACGATCGTATGAATGATCGGCCTTGAGCGTATTTTGGCTGCATTATTGATTAAAAAAAAGTCTTATTAACAATTATTCTTGGCTTGTTCCATCTATAATATTGAAGAAATCAGTTTTTCAAGAAGTTAGAATTATATCAAACACTCATGAAATTATCCAAGATCCCTACATATGCAAGTTTCTCTAGCCATGCAGAACTAAGGGACAAGTAAAACACACTGCCATGACCTTGGGGTATATATATGTGTAAAGTTATGCCTTGTATTCTGTAGTTGAAATTTTGATAGTAACCTAAGTGAGCTTGGATTGTCTAGACCAACAATCGTATTGACTAATCATGACGCGTGACCAAGGATTAATAATATCATATCAGTTTAATTTAAAACGGTTATCAATAATATGTTATTACCGGCCTCAGCATTAATGGCTTCTTGAATGTGAGGGGCTTCTTGAATGCCAGGGGCCTCACGACTACAGTTTCTGCATTTGCTGTGATAACAGCAGTTCTGTCAACAACTTTTACCTGAAAGCATAGGAAAGGTAATGGAATTCAATTTCTGAACTAAAATAATAATAATAACAACAATAACAATAGAACAATTATATTTCATTGTAAAGAATGCTAATGTAAGCTAAAAAAAAATACATCTCTGGTGTACAGGGCAAATTTCTTACTTCAGCATAAGAAAATTAAAGGAACATCAACTTTTATTTCTGAACTAAAATAAAGGTAAGGGCTTCTTGAATGCCCTGGCATAGGAACGGCAGTGGAATCAATTTCTGAACTAAAGAATACTAATAACAACAGAACAATTATATTTCATTGTAAGGAATGCTAATGTAAGCTAAAAAAAAAAAAAAATCCCTGTTCTACTCGGCAAATTCCCTCCTTCAGCATAAAAACATTGAAGGAACATCAAACTATATAAAGGAGTAAAGGAGCATGTGACTAGAAGCAGAATACGAGAAACTCTAACTAATAAGCACCATTACACCTTTGCAGATAATGTCACTATTAGACAAGCTCTACTGGTGTTGATGAAAGCCATATGAGACAAAAACTAAACTTTGTTATCATGACGTGATCTGCTCTCAAGCAGAAGATGCAGCATGTAAAACTTGTTACATGGCGAACCCTGTCCAAATATGTCATATACCGACATAAGCATGTGGAATTTGTTCCACCCCAATGTCCAACATCAAGTAAAGCACAAATGATTGCCAACAAATGGGGTCAGGTTTTGTTGAGTTATCAAGGAGAAAGCAGGATTCATAAGCCTTATCCCAACCACTTGAGGATTACTGCAATAAAACCTTTTCAAAGTTCTGGCCTACATAGATAACCATGGCATGGGATATATGCTCGACTTTCTTTTATTTTTTCAAATCCTTTGAACTATTCACTTTTCAGTCTTTCCAATATCCTATTTCAGTCAAATTGGACCAATTTAAACAACTCCAATTTGCTAACTTCATTAATCAGTCCTCATCTGTTGCAGCCAATCACTTACCATAATATGTTTATTATAGCACGCCCAGTTTTCCCTTGTTGCTGCTAATCCAGCTCAACATCCGTTTTTTCCCCAGAATTGGGTATGCTATGACATGGCCGGCCAGTCTTACAGCCATCATCTATTCAGTCCACTTAACTTATACATTGCTGAACACAGTACGTGAATCATCCTACCTTGTTTATCTACCCCTATTAACTTCAGTTGTTTGCTCTACCTTGTGCAGCTATTGCAGAAGTTTGAGAGTAATGGATTTTATCTAGGAAAAGTAGTGGATGAGTTAATTATACTATTTTACCTTTGAAGTTTGAGATTAACTCAATAGCGTATATTTAAATTTGATTATTTCTAAGCACCATTGAACTTTTGCATTTTGCGGTTTATGAAAATAATTTGGCATCATTTTTTTTGTTCCCCTTTTGTCAGGTGACAGAAACAGGGGATTTTGTTGGCGGTGGAGATTTTTTTCCTATTAATAACCTTTACAAACCATTGAGGAAGTTGAGGAGACATGTCTGAAAATATCCTAAATCCAAGTGTCCACTAGGGTATTAATTCAAAGAAGAATCACAAAATCGTGCACTTTGCCTTTTTTTTTTTTTCCTCTTTTTTGGGTTTGAGTGTACTTGACTCATTTAGAGGTAATAATCCTAGCATGTCTGCTATTTTTAATTAAAGATGTCTCTAAACCATTTCCGTTCAGCCACTAAAAAGATTGGAGATCAAATTAATCTTCCAACACCCATGTCAATTAGAAAACAATTAAATCTCTTCATGGTGATAGAAAAGGACGTTACAATTATTCGTCAAAAATACTAACACTGAAGAATTTGGGACCTCTTTTTTTGGGTCTCTAATGATTCTACAAAACTCCAATATTTTATTTTCAGCATATGCACAAATAAACATCATTTAGTGATGCAGAGGAACACTAACTAGCGCTTAAGTTGACATTTCATACTAGACCCTGAAGTTAGAATTGACTGAACCAGTTATGTATATAAAGCTCCATTTGAATTTTAGAATCCACAATGCCTACAAAGAGCTCATATATAGCGCAGAAAAAGGAAAAGCACATTCACCTTCCAATTTCAGGATAACAAGATTATCTTAATAGAAAGTGATCAAAAAAACTGACCTTAAGCTTCCTACTCGGTACATCCTTATAAAGTTCACTCCATCTCTGTATTGACCACCCCATATGTTGCAAAATGGCCTCCACCAAGAGCAACCCACTCAGTGACTCAGAGCATCTCCAACTGCTTGGTTAATCAACTTACTGACTGCCAATAGTCTCAAAGCAGCCTTTTGCTGTTCTGAAACTGAATCAAACAACGAAATAATTCATGAAACACATCACTTAATCATCATATTAGAACTACTGCAATAGATGAAAATATGATATAACCTATAGATACCAAAGAAAACTCCCTATATCTGGCCTCTAACCAACATCAGAAAGATTCTGAGAATAGGATGGTTCCATGGCCACTAGCCTTAAAACAGATCCCATTATCATACTCAGCTGCTTTCTCGTGCAAGTATTTGACTCCTGTTGGAGTAAACACAACTTCTAAGCCCAACTTTTTGAGGTAATCTGTTGATGCTCCATTTGCATATGCTGCCTGTACAACACCAAGACGAGCATGATAACTACTGTTCATAATTTCACCACCCTCCTTGCTGAGAGTGTTTAGTTGCTCCTTGATGAAGATAGCAAGCAAAGATAATATTTTGTCCCCATCAACAAGATCAACCTTATTGCAAATTTTTAATGGCACATAAAATATACCAGTCGATCAGCATCCCCATCCAAACTAGCACACCTGAAACACTAGAACCAACGACAAAAGTAAACCCCAACTCACATCAGTCAATTTCATTCCAAGCATCAATGATACTTACCTGATTGATAAATTTTCAAGTTTGATTTGTGTCAAAGTCAACTTAGAAAAAGGAATACCTTTATTGTACAGTTGACAATCAAGAATCATTTACTATCAAACAAGGAAGAGATGGCTGACCTTAGTCCTACGGACTGGGAACCAAAGCCACGTGAAGAAAACTTCTCCTTCTGCACATAATCAGCACCAACTCCATCATTGAGCACACCTCATCTTTCCCAGAATTATGAATCTCAACAAACATACCATCCAACATTTTCCTTAAAACCTCAAGCTTTTCTCCACCCACACCATTAGCCCCATCAACAACCAATTTTTCATCCACCTCACTTATCTTACTTCCACTTGGGATCAAATCAATCAAGCGCCTAATCAATAACATATAGCAAAGGCCTATAAAGACAAAATAATATCAAACAAATCATATTCACCTTTAGCTCAAACAAACCTGAATGACCTCAATTGTTGTTCAAAATAATCCAGTTCTGATGCTTTCATGCCGTTATTTCTCGCACGCACCATCCAATGTAGTTGTGGGGTTGCATAATTCCCATATCAATGGCAACCGCTCCAAGAATTGAACTGATTCCCTTCAACCAAACTTAAAACATAAGCAAAACATACTTAATGCAAGTGAAACAATACCTAATCCATTTGTACAAAGCTCACAATTATTAAGGGGAAAGAGGCTATGTAGTACTTGTTTAGCAGCTTCAAGTAGAGACTCCCCACTAGGCCGGCCTTGTGTCTCTCCCCAACAATATCTCAGCCCGCCTCACTCCCCCCAATGCGATTTTTTCCTTCTCCACAAATTCGGTTATAACCTGTCCCCACAAAAGAAAATAAAACAAGATAAGCATAATCCACTTTTTGATGCAGGCATTCCAAGTAAAATCCAATAAGTCATACACCCTTACAACTACTTTCAGTAGCTAGTCCTCATTTGGAGAAAAAAAAAAAAAAAACCCAATTCAACTTTAACTATCAAATTGTTTTTCAAATTACTATCTTTGAGTCTCTAACCTTCCATTTGTTTAAAACCCAATTTAGCTTCTTACAAACGAAACCCACTAAAAGTAGTAAATTTGAATTGTATTTTATATCCTCAACTTTTTCTAGAAAATGTTACTTCCATTCAACCAAAAATATTTATAACAAAACAGTAGCATATCACCCTTTCCAGCTAAAATTAACATTCTCTTTGTCCCAAACAAAGCGAAATCCTTCATGACAAACAAATTGGCACTACATACATACATTAATACATTTACATAAATACATATACATAAAGAAGAGAGAGTGGCACTACATATAAACCAAATGGCCAGGACCAAGGAACATTCAGAGAAACATTAATGTAATCAAAATATGTTAAAAGCTATGAGAAGTGACTAAGGGCCTGTTTGGGATTGCGTTAGAGAACCTAAAAAGTACTTTTAGTACTTAAAAAACTGTGCCAAACAAAAAACTGGCTTGTTTGGTAAAAAATTCTAAAAGTATTTTTTTGACTTTTTACTCTAAAAATGGTCCAAACGCACTTTTAGAAAAAGCTTAAAAATGAAGTTTTTGCCAAAAAACTCTATTTCCCAACGCAATCCCAAACAGGCCCTAAGGATTAAATATATCCAGCTTATTCAGATATTAAAGCCCAAAAGTTTTTAACTGTCATGAAAATTTGTCACAAGGTACAAGGTAAGCTGGAAAGTGTGCCTGTCAACAGGAACAAAAATTAGATCATGGAAACTAGCTTCCGAGGTCTATGTACATGAAACGACCTAGTGAAAAGCGTTAGCCACATATACACTATTACCCCAAAAGGACTAGTCAATTTGAAACTTTTCTAGAATCATTTATAAAAATCAGATTCACCTAGTAAGTAAGCAATGTAGGACTTAGCACTCATAAATATCTCTTATAAACCAATCACTATATGTGGGCTACTCATCTTCCCAATATGTGATGAAGAGGTTACAAACTCTCCCCTCCCCTCCCCTCCCCTCCCTTAAACTCTTGACGGCCTCGTCAAAGCCATGTCTTGTGGTGCTGACAGTACCACATGGCGCATTGTAACTTGGCTCTGATACAATTTGAAACAACATAAAAAAAAAAACGCTAGCCACATCTGCACTATCACCCCAAAAATACTAGACAATTTGAAGCTTTCCTAGAATTACATATAAAGGCCAGTTTCACCTAATAAGTAAGTAATGTGAGACTTAACACTCATAATTTTTTTTTATAAACACTCTATATGAGCTACTCATCTTCCCAATATGGAACCATGGTGTTACAATACATGTTACACAACGTATTCAGACCGCAATTTCAAAGAATATATTTTATAAGGACGCAAGAACAAGGATCTACAATGACCATACAATAATCTCAAAAACCACTTCTGATGTAAGAATGCTTATGGTGAAGCAAATTTGTGATGAAATACACACGACTGAGTCTAACCACTTAAACCTCTAGAGGAGGCATGTCAACATTGTGTAAGACAGGAAAGATAATGGAGGCCACCCTACCCTGACTTTAGAGGTATCATTAACCACCCTGATTTATGTTTTCACCGTGACAAACACTTATACTATGCAACTAAATTTACATACATACATCAGAGTGTTGTGACATTGGGATTGAGATGGAAAACAAAAAATCCTGCAGCTTGGAAGAGTGGGGAAGTTAAAATATGTGATGGATTACAGGTATAATGCAAGAAACATTCCGCAATTGTAGAAATGGGCCTCACAGAGAAAATTGCCATTTTTCGCCAAAGGAATGAGCCTCACACACCCAAACTGAATCGCCATCCCTTACGTCCAGGTTGTTCCTACAATACCAAAACCAATCACTTTCGCCCAGGTTGTTCTACAAATCCTCCTCCTTTTGGGGGAACCAAACTACCCAGAAATTTATCTCTGTGTCGCACGGTAGCAAAACATGCAGGAAACAAAAATGGGTTAAATATACTTTAGCTTCTGAATTAATATGCCATTTTTTAATTTGCCCAATGAACTGAAAGTAGGACACTTGGTCCATCAAAGTACCATACTGTTGTCATTTAGCCAATCCGTTGGTAACCTTGTTAATTCGTTATGATAGATGGAAAAAGTGGTCCCGTGCGTGCTGTGCACGCACCGTGACCGCTTTAAAAACAAGAATAATAACATTTAAAAAAAAAAAACTATAAAAAGAGTTAAAAAGCCTTGAAAGTTTCATTTCTTTTCGTTTTCCCACACTTTCTCAGCAACCAAGCAAAATTTTTTTTTTTTTTTTTAAAAATTTACAGATCTGTGGGTCACACTAATCGGTCGACGCAATTACATAGCAGAGGAAATCAAAAGGAAAAAAAAAAAAAGAAAAAAGATAGAAAAGCTTACGTATTTGGATTGATTGCGAGTTGCGACGGAGAAAATGGAGAGAGAGAGAGAGCGGTAGAACAAGAGGTGAGTTTCGAGGACTGCCGAGAGAAAGAGGGAGCAAATCGCCAAGGCTTTGTTGGTTTTTCTCTTTCCTTTTAATGTTTAGATGGCATTATTCAGACCGTTCATTATAAACGAACGGCCTGGATCCCATTAGAGAATTGGGGTTTACGCGAGTTTCACGTCAGTGGTAGTGGGACTTAAGGGGGCCCTTTTTGCTGGCTGCAGGGGATCGAGCGTTGCAAAATTCACACGCCCACACAATAGCTACAAAAAGAGAACTAATTAACAATCATATCAATATTAGAAGAATTTTCTATATATTGAGCAAACCATTACATACCATAAGTGTAAACCACCCCTGTTCTTTTTTTTTTTTAATTTTATAAATGAGTAAATTTCATTAACCAAACATTTTCTTACAATGAGAAACACAGCTACAGACTGTAGCTATAAACAAAAACAATTAACTATTAAGCTAGTACTCTATCAGGGAGACCCAATTTCTGCGTAAAGAAGAAGACACCCCTGTTCTTTCATTACATATTAAGAACAAAAAAAAAAAAGCAGCACATTTTGTTGCAACTGAAACAAATCTCTATCCCACTCTCTTGTAGCATCACTCCATTAAAGAAAGAAATCATATGTTGGCTTCGTTGTTCCCTTCAGCTACAATTGCTTCAAGTTCAACTTCAGGGCGCTGGGTGATCATGCAGGTAATGATAAGAGCAGGAATGGCGCCTTGGAGGGTGTCGCGAAACCAAGAGATAAAGCACTTGAACAGATCCAATAGCATTTGATACCAAGGAGATAAGATTACGAGTATGGGAAACACATACCAGAAAAGTGATAATGGGAGAAAGACGGATGCCAGCAATGAAAGATTGAGGGGAGCAGAGAAATCATGTCCTGCCCTCAAGCTAAGTGGCTCCACAGTAAGAGGTAGCTTCACAGAGGTGAAGAGGAAGAGTAGTATGGCAATGGGAAGATACAGACATGCCATCACAAAGATTGGATTATTGAAGCTCGGATCCAAAGGATGAGGAGCCCAAGGCTTGGGTTCGGGTATGAGGAGCCAAACGATGAGATTGATGAATGGGGGAAAAACATATCGCATATCTACGAAAAACTGCATTTTTCGTAGATTGGCTCTCCAGAAAAATGCAGAGAGCCAAAGGATGAGATTGATGAGTGGGGAAAAAGAAAAGAGAAGTAGGGGCGTGATTAGAAGCTCTACGTGGATATATGTGTGTTAATTGTTCTTTCTGAAAGAAGCTGAGTATTATATATGTGTTAATTGTTCTTTCTGAAAGAATAATCCATGTTGAAAGAAGCTGATTATTTTATGTGTGTTAATTGTTCTTTCTGAAAGTATGAAAGAAGCTGATTATTTTATGTGTGTTAATTGTTCTTTCTGAAAGAATAATCCAAACATGTAGCTGATTATTTTATTTCACAATTGAATCAATTTAAAAAATACCTAAAGTTAAGGATTAATCAATAGGTAATACAAGTAGCTGATTTTNGGCAATAAAAGCCA
>FXXK01000062.1:0-19223 GCA_900184695.1 Betula pendula
AGCAATTTATGAATTTAACCAATTAGGCCCGTTTGTTTCGACGTAAAATTATTTTTAGAAATTATTTTTTGTGTTTTCTGGTGTTTGGTGGGGCGTAAAATAATAGTCAACGGAAACCATTTTCAGTTTGATCGAAAAATCTTCTTTAATTTCCGTAAAATGGTTTCCCCTTTTTAAAACCATAAACCATTTTTCGAATTTGAACGTCACATTCTCAAATCGTCGGATTACAGCTAAAACACTACCAGACCTCGTCGAAACCTAGTCGAGACGCGCCCGAGACATCGTCGGGACTCGCCCAAAACATTTTTGAGAACCGTCCGAAATATTATCGGGACCCGACAGAGACATCATTGGGACTCGCCTGAGATATCGTCGGGGCCTGCTTGGAACATCGCCGGGACCTGCCTGGGACACTGCTGGGACCCGCTTGAGACATTTTCGAGACATCGTCGGGACTAGCCTAGGACATTGTCGGGACCCGACTAGTACATCGCTGGGACCTGCCTAGAACACCACCGGGACCTGGTTGGGACTTGCCTAGGACATCGCCGGGACCCGTCCAAGACATTTTCGGGACACGACCGGAACCAGCCTAGGACATTTTCGGGACTCGCCCCGAAACATCGTCGGGACCCGCTCGGGACATTATCGGACACCGTCGGGACTCGCCTGAGACATCGTTGGGACCCGACCTGGATATCGTTGGGACCTGGTAGGGACTCACCTGGGACATTTTCGGGACCCGTCTGGGACATCGTCAGGACTCGACTGAGACATCACTAGGACCTGCCTGGAACACCACATGGACCCGATCGGGACCTGCCTGAGAGATCGTCGGGACTCATCTGAGACATTTTTGGGACCCGACTAGGACATCGTCGGGACTCGGTTGAGACATCGCTGGGACCGCTTAGGACATCATCGGGACTTCCCCGAGACATTTTTGAGACCTGTCAGGAACATTTTCGAGACCCACCCAGGACCCACCAAGACATCGCCAAGACTTAGTTGGAACATCGTTGGGACCCGACTGGAACTTGCCTGGGATAATTTATATTAATATTTTTAAATTGTGCATAATAAACCAATTTTTATTTATTTTTTATAGGTTAATATGATTTGTTGAAAATATAAAAAAAATATTTGCGATTTTCCGTACGCACCAAACATCGAAAAATATTTTCGGCGGAAATCATTTTCCTGAAAATCAATTTTCCTGAAACTATTTTCCGACGAAAATCATTTTACGTTGAAACAAATGGGGCATAATTTGCAAGTTTCTTACCACACAAAAATTTCCAATACAAAGAAAACAATGCTTGTCTTAACTACAGACAAGGGCACTCGTGCAATTTGTGAGTGTCATACAAGAATGTAGTAATAATAAACTTTGTACAGAACAAGAACAAAAGTGTTTCTGACTTAATTTAGAGCTAGAAGATGAGAAGAGGGGAAGAGAAACTCACAGAATGCTTCAAGCTGGAGGGAGGCAAGTGCTGGCTGGTGGACGGAGGCACACGTGTTGGCGGACGAGGGCGGTGGTGGCGATGACAACGATGACGAGGGGGGCTGCTGAGAGAGAGAAGAGGGGCGTGGTTTTGGGTTCCCGCTAGTATATATATGCATGGCATTAACTAATTTTATGAAGTCATTTGGCTTAAGAAACGATCAATGTTAAAAGCGACGTCGTTTACTATGCAAACAACTGACATTATAGTTCAAAATTAAACGTCATTTAATATAAAGGATGTAAAATTAATGTCGTTTATGATTAAACGACATAAACAAAGGATAATTGCATCGTTTACTATAAATTATGTAAAAGGAAACAACAACATTAATTGCTGTTTTTACTTTTATTTTTTGTAGTGAACTCATTAAGTCGTGTACTTCTACACTTTATCTTTTTTATCAGTAAGACATTCTTGCTTTACAACAGACTTTCCTTAAACAATGAAGATTGGGAACCCAAATAAGGAGGCCTTAGACAAACTTGTTAAGTTGATTTTTGAAGAATTAAACCCTGTTTTGAATGGAAACTTATGGCATGATCATTACCATTGTTTGCATGGTACGTTCGTAAAGTTTATGCGGGATCATTATCAAGTTTTTTGTGACCTAGATTTCACTCGGGATCAAGAACCTAGTATTTCTCATATCAAAATTACACGGCTAACCAAGGAAAAAGATTTACAAATTAAGATAGCTGCGGAGTCAAAAATTGACTACTATAGGGGCAAATTAAAAATATGATAAGCACAATTTTTTATTTTTTATTTTTTTAAAAAAATGTTTTTTAGCTTCAACTCTTAGTATTCTACAACTAGAGTTTTAGTAGATTGTTCTTCAGCCTCAACCCTTAAATTTAAGAGAAAGCTCTTTGAGATTTAAAGTTTCGTCATATTGTCATAATTGGTTTAAGCATATATTTATACTTTGGTTGACAATGCCTCTCCGATGGAGGAAGTGATAATAATTAAGTTGTATAAATATTAAATTTCCTCATGTTGCAACTCCACTTAATTATTAAAAATAAAAAAAGTTTCATGACCATGCTCTCTATTGATCATCTGATAAACCAACATTCTGGCATCTTATTCCTTTTTGCTCATAGCCTGAAAACAAAAATTAAGATGATCAAATGGTAAGCGGAAAGACTCAATAATTAAGCAAATTAAAATCCCCAACCGTGAAAACGGTTGGCTTTATACATTCATTGTCTTTGAAACACTTTATTCCTAAAAATCACGTGAAAGCATACGCAATATTACATCTCAAAATTTATATATAGATATAAATTCATTTTCTTCAAAATCATTTCCTGTTAAAAATCACATGAAATTGAGAGTTTTGACAACCGGTGGTGATTTCCTATCTATTTTATGATTAATTTAATTAGATGTTTTGATCACAACTCCTGAGCCTACACATCCCTGAGCCCTGCCTTTTACCTGGGTAGGCCTACGAATTACTCTTTCTTAAAATTGGGGTCGTTGGAAGTTGACTTACTTCTGATCATATTCTTATAGCCCTTTTTTGGCACGTATATATCTATGCTATTTACCGTTAGATGAAAGTAAAAAGGCCCACGCAGACAGGGATTTCATTAATTAATCCAGTACTTTTCAGGAAGAGCAACAAGAGATCATGAAGAGAAGACCACCTACCAGAAAGGACTGATTCTAACGGAGGTTAGACAAATTAATGGAGTATCTTTCTAAGGTATGTATGCATTGGAAGAAGCACATGATGGCAGTGCCAATTAAGGGCTCTCCCTTTTTTTTAATTATTTCTTTTATTTTAATGCCTAACTAGGGAAAATAATAGATATTAATTCAAGATTATTTAAGAAAGCATGTGAGGCATTAATTATTGTACAATTTTATAATAAAACTTAAACTAGTACTAATGATTAGGGCATGCAATCCAAATTAAGATCAGAAATGATGTCTACATAAATATTCCAAATCATGACTCATTTTATGGTTGATGTTTTGTTTGTTTCATCTAATAGTACTCTATAGGGGTGCTCAACGGTTGCGGTTGCGGTTATTGGGCAATAACCGCAACCGCAACCGGGTACCCGGTTATTTTAATTGCAACCGCAAACGCAATCGGGACCCCGGTTGCGGTTGCTAATAACCGGTTTAAAAACCGGTTATAAACCGGTTTTTAAACCAGTTATTAACCGGTAACCGGTTTTTATGTTATAGATTACAAAAAAATTATTTTTAATCATTTTTCATCAAAAATTTATTTTTCAAATAAGGGAGTGAAAAAAAATTTAATATTTAATGTGGGAACAATTATATTCTTCTTTTCTTTTTTTCTTTTTTTTTTTTTTTTTTTTTTCTTTGCTCCCTGCAGCAGGGACTCCCTGCTGCAGGGAGCTTGAGCAGGGAGCTCCCTGCTTGAGCAGGGAGCACCCTGCTTGCTCCCTGCTGCAGGGAGCTCCCTGCTCAAGCATGCTCCCTGCTAAGGGTGCTTTTTTATATATATATAAGGGAGCTTTTATATATATATATATATATATATATATATATTAAAATAAATAAATAATAATATATATATATATATAAAACGGTTATCCGGTTAATAACCGGTTTTCTAAAATTAATAACCGCAACCGCAACCGGCTTAACCGGTTATCCGGTTATCGGTGCGGTTATTTCCGGTTTCCCGGTTTCCGTTTGTCGGTTATCCGGTAATCCGGTTATTTCCGGTTATCGGTTATAAGCGTTAATAACCGCCCCGCTTGAACACTCCTAGTACTCTACATAGTGACACGCTATTATTTATATATATATATATTTTAAAAAAAAGTGGCAACATATTCACTATTAAATATGTAAAACCTAATCTTAACCTTAAAGTAGCTATGATGATCTCAATTTCACTTAATCCTAGCTATTCCCATATAATTATGGGATTAACAATAATTAATTATAATCATACACACATGAACAAGCTCATACCAAATGCATCTAAGAAATGCTAATGATAAAGAACATCCTAGGTTGAATGAATAGTTCATTCAGCCTGGGCATTTTTTCTTCTTTTGGTGGATTTCACCCCCATTAAATTTTTTTTTTTATATTTTTAGTTGAAAGCAGCCTAAGCTGAATAACTGTTCATTCAGCCTGGACTAAAGACAATACGGCTCCTAGGAACCGCTAAAGAAAATATTTCAAACATATAGGATCACGCGTCTATATTATATCCATCCAGCACTCAGATCTAACTGAGATTGCATGCTATGTGAATAAGTAATGAGGATGTTGGCGCAAAACCCAGTCATGTGAATATTTCAATTATTTAGAGAGGCGAAAGAGGAATGTTTAACTCAATGGTAGCATTCAATTCCTTTATATATATAATATACAAACCTATACCATCCCCTTGCATGTTTTTCTTATAAGATAAAATTTATTCGTTGCAGGTTATCTATTCCAAAAGGGGTGGAAATTTGGTCTGGAACAGAACGCTTCATAGGATCCTCAAACCTATTCAAACCAAAAGAATTTGATCCTCCGCCGATGGGATGTAAGTGGATAGAAACATGCATCTTTTCTTTTTTTTCTTTTTTCAGCACTTTATATCTGCACGTACTTGATAATATTATTTGCCGGTAAATTACTACTTATCTTAAATGATTTAAGAAAAATTTGATTGAAAGAGAGATGAATGCATGGATATAGAGAGATAAATTTGAAATTCAAGACATTTTTTGTCATAGCATGTTCTAAAATTTATCCTAAAAAAGTTAAGTAAGTAAAAAATAATTTATTTAATGTATTTAATTTATATTATAACCATTTGCTAAGACCTTCTTTTGTAGAATTTAAACCAAAAGGGGGGGCCCCCCCTGGGAGTTTCATTCCATTTGGAAGCAAGGCATAGGCATTGCCCTGGAAGTGATCTGGCCAAGCTTGAGATCTCCATTTTCCTTCATCATTATGTCCTTAACTACAAGTGAGCTCCTTGCTTAATTAATTTATTCTTGCCACCTTTTAACAATTTAGGGGACAATTTTTGTTCAGAACAATGGAACTAGTTCGTGTTCAAGAAATTTAACTAATTTTTTTATTTTTTATTTTATTTTTTCCATTATTAATGGTGCAGTGTGGATCGCCTGAATCCAGATTGCCCGGTGAAATGGTTACCAATTGCAACGCCCGTAGATATGTGCGTTGCAAGAATCATAAAAGTCGCCTAATCATTTGCAGTAGCAAGCAGAAAGAAAGTGCATGCATGCATCCGTACCCTCTAGCTCCAGTTGAAAAACCCACCCTCTATGGATTCGTTTTTTTAGTATGGTTTTTTTTTTGGGTGTAATGTGACATAAAAGGAAAAATAATTTGTGAGTGTTTTGAGTTTTTTTGTTAGTGCTTTTACTATTTTGCTAAAAAAGCAAAAAAAGGTACCCTAAAAAGCATTGCCAAAGAGCTCATAGTATGTCTTTGTGCTGTCCATTAAGCTTTGTACCCGAGTATATATTCAGCTATCTTGTCCTGCCATGTGGCTTGAATTATTCCACTATGAATTTAGGGGTGACAATTCTTACTCGCGTCAGATTCGGATTGTGTTGAAAATGAATATAAAACTATATGAGCTAACCGGAACCGAAACCCGAACTATTTAATTGAACATGTCAAATCCCTTAACCTTGACACAACTTATTTAAATAAGTGAGTGGTATAATCTGACCTGCATAACCCATTTAATTAACAAAATTTTAAATTATTAAGCATGAATATGTCATTTTATACAAAGATATTGGCACAATAATTTTCAATTATTGAATATGAAAATGAATTACATTATTGAAATTATATCTTTAAAACCAAAGATGAGACTTAGGTTTTTTTTTTCTTTGAAATTAGGTTTTTAATTTTTTAATGGTAAAAAAAAAAATGTTTTAATTTATACAGGTTATGTGGGTCACCCGTGGGTTAAGCGGGCTGATTCGAAATTGACCTGTTTATTAAAAGAGATTTGGTTTGACCCGAATTTTATTTTACAGAATCATATTTAACCCGTTAATTTTATACTAGGTACTTATATTGAATTTATGAGTTATGTCAAAAATTGATAGTCCTAACTATGATTATAGGTATTCAACCACCAATTCAATCTATTTTTTACCTTAGAAGTGTTAGAATATAAGTTGTTTATATTAGGTTCGATAGATTTTTCTTATTAAAGTAATTATAATATATAAGTTATTGTAATCAAATTTTAAATATTTAATTATCTTCTTTGCGTTCACTACATGTACTCATTTTCTGTTGTTAGAGAAATTATAACTTTTAATATAAAATTATTTACAAATTGATGTGACAGTACATAATTGGTTAAATAATTAATAAGCAAACAATCTGATAAGATTGTTCACATTTGTCTATGAGAAGTTGCTTGACAAAATAATAAGCTATCATCTGCAAATAATAAATGATTCAATCCCGGCCCTTTTGGGAAGGTTGGAACTCCATCTAACTACTATGCACATAGGATAAAAAGAAAAGGAAATAGCGGGTCACCCTGTCGAATTCTTCTCGAGGGATTGATAATACCCTTGTGATGGTTGTTCATTAATAAGGATAGAATACCTCCCTAACTTAAGACATTGCATTATTAACAAGATCCAATTATGATCAAAACCCATTCTTCTCATCATTGCTTCCAAAAAGTTCTACTCCACCCTATCATAGGCTTTACTTATTGAAGAAATTTATGAGCCTAATTTATCTCATAAAACATGGCTCAAAGAGAGATGGTTGTTTTCACACCTTATAAACATGCCAAAGTCTTTGTCCACAAGCGATGTAAGATTATTCCTGACAACATCCTTCCCTCATGTGGTAGGCCAGTATTTTTTTTTTCTTTCATTGTCACAGAGTAAGTAGTGCATGCCCATTCGTCCTTATAGTAGACTTCTAATAGCATGAAGAAATTTCGTAGGCCTAACTCATTCCATAAAAATCGGCCCAATAGAAAGGGTTGCCCACTCCTTATAAACATACTCAAGGTCTTGTTCACAGGCAATGATGAACTATTCCTCAATACTCATATTCTAATTTTCAAAGCGACGTAACCCATTTCCCCACATTTTAATGTGCATAGGATGTAAGATTTCATATGCCATTAGACATTGTTACTTATCAGCCTCCCAAGAATGAAAGTGCTTTGATTATATGATATAATTAATATGTGGGAGAATTATTTCATTATATTTGCCAAAATCTTAGAAATAATCTTGTTACAACCAGCGTTACAGAGGCTTTATTGGCTGAAATTCAATGACTACAATGAGATTTGATTTTTTGGGACTAAAAGACACTTATGGGTTTAATTATCCCCATCCATCTCACCAATTGTAAAAAAAATGAATAACTGCTTACATACCTCTTCACCAATTATTGCCCAATTTTCTTGATGGAACTTTGCCGAGAAGCCATCTGGCCCATGGAGCTTTGAGCGGCCAACTACTTACTTCCTCCATTGGAAAAAGACTTCAAGAGTAGTCATTCATCTCCTTTGTAACCCTTCCCAATAGAAGAGGTGCTCTCCTTATAAACATACTCAAGGTCTTGTTCACAAGCGATATGAAACTATTCCTCAATACTCATATCTAATTTCAAAGCGACGTAACCCACTTCCCCCCACATTTTAATGTGCATAGGATGTAAGATTTCATATGCCATTAGGACATTGTTACTTATCAGCCTCCCAAGAATGAAAGTGCTTTGATTATATGATATAATTAATATGTGGGAGAATTATTTTTAGTATATTTGCCAAAACTTTAGAAATAATCTTGTACAACACGTTACAGAGGCTGTTAGGCTGAAATTCAATGACTACAATGAGATTTGATTTTTTTGGGACTAAAACACTATGGGTTTAATTTACCTCCCCATCCATCTCACCAATTGTAAAAAAAATGAATAACTGCCTTACATACCTCTTCACCAATTATTGCCCAATTTTCTTGATGGAACTTTGCCGAGAAGCCATCTGGCCCATGGAGCTTTGAGCGGCAACTACTTACTTCCTCCATTGAAAAAGACTTCAAGAGCTAGTCATTCATCTCCTTTGTAACCCTCCTTGGCATAATAGAAATGCACTCTTCTACCTTTGTTGGCAATTCAAATGTAAACAATTCTAATAATAGTTTATGAACACCCTCTTAATCTCACACTGTGTGGTGCATAAGGCCCCATCTCCATCAGTGATCTTGGATATCTAGGACAAAGTCGATCAAAGCCCTTGATCCTTTGCCCGATACTTTGAGATGCGCTGCGCTAATATAACTAGCACTTATCATTACAATTCTGGATAATAAAACTTCATTAGGTGAATTATAAAGATGTGATATCCATCAAAATAAGATTATATAAATAATTCTAAGGAGTTTTAGTAGTTTTTTGTTTTTTTCAACTAAGGAGTTTTAGTAGTTAATGTTTCCTTGGCTCATCAGTTTGTAAATTACACATTAATACTAGTTGCTCAATATGTTATCTTGAAACTACAGAGTCCTTTCATGACAATAAGCAACAATAATCATCATCTTAATTTTCTTTTATCTAAAAGTAAGAAATTAATTTCCAATGGCAACGCCCACTAGTACTGCATTTTGCCTAAGGAAACGTGCGCTTAACATATATATATATCACAAATATCAAATTTAAAATTTTTAAAGCCACGCTATGAACGCTGAGTTTCTGCATAAATATTGCTGAAAATTCAATAGATCAGGCCATATATCTAAAAGCCTACAAAAAGCACATGTTTTTTTTTGTTCTATTCAAACAAAAAGCACGTGTTAACTGTTAAGTCTACATCACTACCTTCGATTAATAAAGTGAACGAAAAGATACTGCCTGCCTGATACAAGATTTTATGCCTAGCTAATAATAAAAAGGGAGAAGCTAAATATAATGGGGTACATTTGATTCATTAATCCTAGCTTCTTAACTTTTTTTTTTTAAAAAAAAAAGCTTAAACCCCCACGTGCCCATTATTCTAGTTCTCTAAATAAAGGTGTAAAATATCTTGTAGTCAAAAGTCAATCTTAATTATCTATGACTCCATCTTACAACTAACAGAAAACAACCAAGATGAAAAGAAAAAAAAAAAAAAATCGCATCAAATCTCATAAAAAAATCGCATCAAATCTCATAAAAAATCGCATGCGATTGTCATAAACGTGATGCTTGTCGCATAGCTAGCACTGACCTTGTTTTTGTTTTTTTTATCGTGATATGGATCTGGCGGGTATGCGTTGTTCAGAAACGCTATATATATATATATATATATATATATATATAAATAATATATTACTATACACACACACATTCAAGTAAGGAATCAAAAAATGAAAACGGGTGAGTTTTCCGACATCAATTTAAACAAAAGAGTAGGTGTGCTGAAACTAAAAAATAAAAGTAGAAATCCTATGAGACCTGTTAAATGACATTTTTTGTACATATGGCGGTTATATCTTTTTCGTAAATCAACTATTACTTGTAGGACTCACAATAGTTAATTTGCAAAAAAAAAAAAAAAACCAAATGTACAGCAGATGTACATCATATGGGGAAAAAGAAAAAGGCATTTCTCATACCCTGGACTGTGAATTCATATGAATGATTAGGTTAATGTTCAAAAAATGACGTCGTGAATTCATTGTTTATGAAAAGATAAGTACCGTTACACACACTTCCTGTAATACTCCGGTTCTATATTAGAAATATGGAGAGTAATTCATATAAAGTTGGTGGTTTATAAAGATAGTCATGAGTGTTAAACCTTACATATATTGTCTAGTTATTAGGTGAAATTAAATTTTATAAATTTTTTTAAAAAAACTCTAAATTGACTAATTTTTTAGGATAATAGCGCAGATGTAGCTTTCATTTTTCATTGGTTCTTACAAAATATGCTAAGTTTCTTGGATATCTAGCTTGTATTGCATTCTTCCTTTTTTTTTTTTCAGTTGAATTTAATTGTTTTATTATTATTATTTTTTTAAGAAAAAGAGTGTAAGCAGCCACTGAATTACGAAAATGGATCCTATTTCATGATCAAGATTAAATGCCGTTGCATCTACGGCATCATCTACCACATTAGCTAGCTAGATACAACAACATTAATCCATATATATTATGATCATAAAATGGCTAGAGGGTCCTAATATTGCCTGAATCACGTGGTAAATTTTTCATACGTAGATGTGATCGATATCTAGTATACTAGTTAATTCCTAATATGTATTTGACTTCTTGCCAACACAGCTAGCACCTCTATATAACTATCTCGGCCTATATATGCATGCCAACAGGCCAGCAACAGCCATTTTCAGCCTCACTACTCAAAACAATGAAGGTTGACGTCCAAGTTATCTCTGCCGACACCATCAAACCCTCATCGTCCACCCCTGGCCACCTCAGGCATCACACTCTCTCCTTCCTTGATCAAATTGCACCTCCAACTTTCATGCCTTTTCTTCTCTTTTACCCGAGAGATGGTACTGTACTTGCTAATAATCTCAAGCAATCCTTATCCGAGGCCTTGACTCGATTTTACCCGTTAGCCGGACGGGTTAAAGACAACTTTCACGTTGATTGCAACGATGAGGGTGCCCGCTACGTAGAAGCCAAAACCACATGCAACCTTTACGAATTTCTTGACGATCCAAACCCAGCTGAGAACAACAAATTCCTTCCATATCAACTCAACGACGTCAATGAAGTAGCCTTAGCCGTCCAAGTCACCTCCTTCGACTGCGGCGGGATTGTGATCGGTGTGGTCTTCTCCCACAAGGTTGCGGATGCTTCCTCATTCTTCTTGTTCCTCAAGACTTGGGCAGCTATTAATGCTCGTGGTAGTACCAACACAGCGACTACGCCTCCACACGTGCACTTTGAATCGGCCACGATCTTCCCGCCGGTAACTTCACCTAGATTTAGTTTGAGTAGGGCAAGTTCGGGAAAGGACAGGATTGTCATAAAGAGACTTGTCTTTGGCGGGTCTACTATAGCTGCTCTAAGAGATAAATATAGCACCGACAACACCAACATTGAATACCCGCGCCCCAGTCGTGTGGAGGCCTTATCGGCTTTCATATATAGTCGCTTCCTCGCCGCCACCCAACCGGACCCCAATAAGCTCTACTCCCTATCTCACGCAATGAACGTGCGTACCAGGTTGGACCCGCCTCTTTCGGAAAATTACTTCGGAAACATTTCCGTGCCGATAGGCTTTGCAATCTCAAGGGACGACACCAAGGATGTGTTTCGCCGCATTGTTATTCCGATGAGAGATGCCATGATGAAAGTTGACGTGGATTATGTGAAAAGTTTCCAAGAGAGTGGTGGACCCTCTAATTTTATCGTAGAGAACATGGAAAGATTTAGGAAAGGAGAGGTGGTCGGATTGGCCTTCACTAGCTTGTGCAGGTTTCCTATTTATGAGGCGGATTTCGGGTGGGGAAGGCCCGTATGGGTAGCCTCGGCTAGATTACTGAACAAGAATCAAGTTAGTTTCTTCGACACGAAATCAGGGAATGAAATAGAGGTATGGATTAACTTGGATGAGGAAGACATGGCTAAATTCGAGGTCGACGAGGAGCTTTTGGCATGTGTTTCCTCGGCCAAAGTTATGCAGTGAAATAATGGGTTTTAATGTTTTAGTACATGTCTAGCTCACATCTCTTGGCCTGTGAGTGAAGTGAGATTTTTCATTTTTTCTTTGTTGGTGTGTATATTATGTTTGTTTCGATATCGGAATGAACCCCCCAAAAAAACGTTTGTTTAATAATGTTAAGGAAATAATAATATTATTTTATTTGGCTTAGCTAAAAAAAAAAAAAAAAGAAGGTGATTGACTGAGTTTCTCCTCACTTATTTACAACTTGTTCATTGAATCATCACTCCAGAACTATTTGCCTAAAATTAATAGAACAACAATTTATGTCAGGGTTGATA
Organism: Betula pendula; assembly: GCA_900184695.1. NCBI lineage: Eukaryota > Viridiplantae > Streptophyta > Magnoliopsida > Fagales > Betulaceae > Betula > Betula pendula. The sequence goes on from FXXK01000062.1 coordinate 12,492, forward strand.
AGACTTGAGAGTTGTTTATTTACTTGTGGAATTGCAGGCCTCTTAACAATATTGTTAGATATTTTGGGGTAATCAAACGTGAAGAAAAATAATAAGGAAGTGATCTACGAATGACAAAGAGTGAGTTGGTCTAGTCATATGTACTTCAACGGTATGTCTTCACACATCCACGCGCGTATGTCTTCAACGGTATGTCTTCACACATCCTCGTATGTCTTCAACTAGGGGTGAGCACGGGTCAGATCGGGCCGAGTATCACGGATATCCGATACCCGACTCGCAGTCATCAGGTTTGTTAACAGTGAACCTGCAACTCGCATCTTTTTAGTTGAATCCGCTGGGTTGCGGGTTTGCGGGGCGGGGAGGGACACAAGGTGGGGCGGGTAAATATCCGATCTAATTTGATCTATCAGTCTCAGATCCGATCTGATCAAATCTATAAGATCTGATAGATTAGATATGAACGATCAAATCATATCTATAAGATTTGATAGATTAGATTTGAACGATCAGATCTGATCATTATAGATCTGATATGATCATTCAGATAAGATCTTATGGATCTAATCTAATCGTTCAGATCTATAAGATTTGATCTGATCGATCATGGTTTGGGTGCAGGACTCCAGATCGAGATTAGAGACGGCGGAGTGGGCGCGGGAGTACGGCGACGTGGGTGCGGGAGTGCAGTGGCGTGGGCACAGAGTGCGGCCGTTATGGATTTTCTGCAAAAATAGGGATTTCACACGAAAGAGAAGAAGAGAAGGAAGAAGAGAAGGAGAGAAGGAAAAAGGAAGAAAAGAGGAGAAGGGAGAGACACTGAGACATGGAAGAGAGAAAGAAGGAAGAGAAGAAGAGAAGAAAAAAGGAAGAAAAGAGGAGAAGGGAGAGACTGAGACACAGAAGAGAGAGTAGGTGCGGTAGGCAGCAAATGAACCCTTTAGGGTTTCCTAATTCCTGAAAAAATGATGTGTATATATATATATATGCGGGTCGGGTCGGGTCGGGTCGGGTCGGGTATTTCAGGTTGTGAAAAATTAAACCCGTTACCCGATCCAACCTGTACGGGTATTCAAAAGCATAACCCACACCTGCGAAAAATACTAAAAAATTGAGTATTGCGGGCGGTCTGGGTCGGGGCGGGCAGGTTGGGCGGATTCTGCTCACCCCTATCTTCAACAGTATGTCTTCTATGTCTTCAACGGAATATCTAGGTCCACCAATTATGGAATATCTTCAATACTCTCTTCAATGGTTGTGTAAGTCCACATGTCCATACACAATTAATTGTCTTCAACGGTAACGTACATGAATATATAGGAATATCTTGTCTACCATTAATCTTCACGACAGTCCACGGTAATATACTATTTTCCTAAACCAATCTTTTCTCCATAATTTTTGGTGAAGCTCAATATGCAATGGATTCTTTTAATTCTTTTTCTTTATCATCACGAAGGTAAGCTCCCTATGTAGTATTTGGGGGTTTCCCTCATTTGATCTTCTAGATTGAAAAAGACGGATTGTGTGATGAGCTTGGTTCTCCATTTTTTCGCTGTTGCGGTTTATGGTGTTGGCCCTTTATTGGTGCCCTGGGCCCTGGCTTTTCCTTCTCCTTCTTTATGTATATAGAGATAAGAAACTAATTTCGTTTGCAATATACCATTCTCCATGTCAAGCTTTCATTAACACTTCTCACGGATAATAGAGGTAGTTTAGACTTTTCAACTCTTAAAATTCACGTGCAGTGTACATGAGCCCATTTTTATCAAAGAAGACAAAAATCACTTTCCGATAATCACATTACGAATTTTTGACTCTTTATTAAAATATATTGTCAATTTTTAAACATTTGAGACGACAGTAAAAAGTGGTCAAACTTTCGGAGAGTAAAATATATAAAAACCTTAATTATATTTTAAGAAGCAGTGAAATCAAACGACAATGCTAGGGTTCACCGAAGCAAATTCCAGGAGCTCCTCATGGCGTTCAAATATGGCCATTTCTTCCTCATCCAGAATTACCAGAGCTTCAACTCCGCCAGAACTTGAATCCAGCAAATAAATGGTATTACCCACAGGCTTATTTGTACTTGTCATCCACGCCGGTTTGCCCCACCCGAAATCGGTTTCATACAATGGAAATTTGCACCAACTTGAAGATTTGTATACGACCAATTCCTTCCTGTTATTAAAGATCTCCTCCCTCTCCTTAAGAGCCTCCATTAGAGCCGAGGAACCTCCCTCCCCTTGAAACCTGTTCACCTTGTTGTTGAGGAACTCATTCTTGGTCTTCCTCATGTCTTGCACCAGCTGGTGTATTTCCATGTCACTCTCTTCCTCCACGATCATAGCAAACGGCCACACAAAGTTCCCGAACACGGTGTCCGGCAGTGGTGGGTCCATTCTCGAGCGGAGATTCACCGCTTGGAACAATGCCGTCGGCTTGAATGACCCCGTTTTCGATTTTACAACGGCCATTGCACATTTCCATAGGAGTGCTAGTAGCACCTCTACGCGCGAGACATAGAACTGCTCTCGTCCAATTACGCTTTGAACTTTTTCTTTGAGTTCCGCAACTTTGGAGGCACCGAACACAAACCTCCTCGCTATGAACTTCTTGCCGGGTATTTGCGCATACGCCGACATGCCCGGAATCTCTTCGGGCGGAAAGATCGAAGCTCCGATGAACTGCGGCACCAGCGGTTTGCTCGATCCACCACATGCCGCGGTCCAGCTCTTTAACAGCGTGATTAACGAACCAAAATCGCAGATTTTGTGCGTGAGCAAGACACTTACAGCAGTGCCACCGCAGGTGAACATGGAAAACTTCACGAGCCACAAAGAACCTTTGGATATTTCTGGGTCTATGGTGGGGAGGAAGAGGTCGAGTGTTTCATAGTCAGGTTTGCTAAGGAAGTCTGAAAGCGGGCTGCCGCATCGGGCTTCGATAAAGAGACCGCCGTCGTCGTTGCAGTCGACGGTGGAGTTGTCTGCGAGGTGCCCGGCAAGGGGGTAGAACCGGGTGAGGGTTTCGGATACGGATTTCTGGAGGAGTTGGGATTTGCGTGAGAATTCGAAATCAAGATCCGTTGGGGCATCTTTTGAGGGGAAGAAGAAGGTGATGTTGCCATGGATGGTGGGATAGAGCTGGTCAAGAAGAGAGAGCTTGAAGTTTTTGAGGTGGGAGGGAGTGGGTGAGGAGGGTTTGATCAAAGTCCTGGAAATGATCTCATTCTTGATCATCTGACTCATTTTCCTTAATTTTGTTTCTTTCTTTTGTTCTGAACTCCACGTAATTGAATTCGGCATGAGCATGATGATTGATCAAGGCGTTTCTTGCTTTATAGATGGAGGAAGTGGTTCTGTTGACTTCAATTCATGCAGAAGTGACAGTCTTCACTCTATGGAGCATAAAATTAAGTGCGGTTGAAATATATGGGCATGTTCATGTTTTAATTGAAAATGTTTAAAAAATAACTAAATAAAAGTAAAAATAAAAAGGATTTTACAAGTCAAATTATCACCGAAAAATCTGCATGTTGGCTTTGTTTGACGAATGCTTTTGCCTTTTTTTTTTTTTTTTCCTCAAAATATTTTTAATATTTCATTAATTACTTTTTAGTAACTCTTTTTACTTTAATTTTTATATCATATCACTAAACACTTGACAAACACACTTAACAAAAAATCTTAACCGAAAGCTCAATGAATAAAAGCTTACTATATTAAATTTAGAGATTTTAAACTTCAGATGACATTTAAAAAATAAGTAAGTTATTCCAATAAAATGCTACCAAAAATATAAGACTATTATTTCGTAGCACTTAAAAAATAAGTAAGTTATTCCAATAAAATGCTACCAAAAATATAAGACTATTATTTCGTAGCACTTATGTTATGTACAGCTACGCATCCCTTACTAATTAATTGGTATCTATGCATATTATTTTTTTGATCTCTTTCTTTACTCTTTTTGTCTTTTATAATATTTTTACAGTAATAATTGATTAAACTATCCAAAGTCAAACATTACTACAAAAGATAAATAAATCACAATTATCCTCACCTGCGTTACATCAACTTGTATATATAATTACTCACAGAAGAAAAACAAAAAAAAAAACTTGCATATATATAATAATAAGGTAAGGGAATCATGAAATCTTTATGTGATTTTTTTTTAAACAGTTCGAAACACGTTATTTGTACATTTATTATATATAATAAAGATATGCAAAAGATATGCAAACACTGAAAAGTAGATTCCCCCCAGACATCTGACCAGAAGAAAACATGTGAGCATTTTATTTTCACATGGGAGCCACGAGCCCCCTAAAAAATCTTAGCCCCCCCACCTTTTTTTTGGGGGGGGGGGGGGGGGGGTGGCAAATCACTCTCTTGTTTCTCCCACTTAAAAAAAAATCTGTGCTTTCTCTCTCTCTCTCAAAGAAAAATCTCCCTACACAGCCAACCCTACTAGCTACTCTATGCTAGAGTACCAAAGTTTCTTTGAATTGGGTCACGAGAGGATTTTTTCCAATTTATTAATAAGTGATATGTATTCAAAATGCATTTAATTTTTAAAAATTTATGTGACAATTACATGTTTTTAACACATGTTAGGTTAATATACTGCATGGGTTAAAGTTAGAGAAAAGTCTCTAAAATATTTAGATTTGCTTAGAAGTTGAATAAAAAAATAAGTAAGACAAACAAGTACAAGCTTTGTTAGATTTTCTATGAATATGAATAATTACAAGATTTGTTTTTGTTTTTGTTTTTTTTAATTGTGTATATTTTCCTAAATTTTTTGAATATTTTTAATAAAAAAAGGAGTGAAATATGTATACTTGTGAATTTTATAAAATATCTCTCTTCTTTAAGCTTTTTTTTTGTTTTTTTTCCTTTGCTAATTAACTCCTTAATATATAAAGTTTCACTTTTTGATAGATTTTTGTTTTTTTACTTATAATTGATATTTTATTACTTCGGTAGGGAATTGGGCTTGGAAAGGTAAAAGCCTAAATCCTGCTTACCGGCCACTCCACTGAGAAAGGTCAAGGTCCACATAGGATCGGTCACGCTTCTAAGGTTCAGTGACGCCCTCTTGGAACTGAACTAACTTCGGTTTGATTTTTGATCGAAAGCTATAATGGATCTTAATGAAGAAAGGACAAGGTCTAAAAAGACATGCATTTAAGGAAGCTGATCTTGAGTTACACTCTCGTTTATCTCCAGAACACGCCAACCTCAGGGACATGATGGATGTAACATATGAATTGCAACTTAGACACTGCGGACCAATACCCGTCCAACATCTGGCATATCATTGGCTAATCAGTACAGGCATCGGGAAAAAAGAGATAACCTAGGGGCCCACTACATGAAGCTCATTAAATGGGCCTTGAAGAACACGTTGTCAGATATAAGAAAAAAAGTAGCACATCAAAGAGGTAAGTAACACAAAAAACAGATAACTAAGTCCATAGATATATTTTCTCAGAACAAAAAAGTTGAGAACTGATTTTGGCATTGGAGTTATTCCTCGCTGACCAACTCCAACAAGCTCTCGTATTTAACTGTTCTTTGTTTGCAGGTTGATGTGTTACCAAGTTTGAAAACTATCCTTACAACTTCTTTTAGTAAAACTCCATAAATTGAATTGATCTTTTTTAATTTTCTTCTTTTCTATATTTGGACTTTAAATTTGACTTAATTTTTTTTTGATTGCTAATTAGATTATATGTTAAATCATCTGCCATGGCATTTCCTAATATAAATAATTTGGTGGTTTTCCATATTAAGCCCATCTGCCATAGCATTTCTGGAGGTTTAAATTTATGGGATTTGTACTTCAATTTATCCTTAAACATACTACGTACGTACATATACATTATATATAAGTTTACTTCCTAATAAGGTGTGATGGTATTCATCTACTCCATTAAAGTAGATGTATATGGAGGAATAAATTAGTGCCTGAAATTCGGTCAGGCACTAATTTATTTCTTTTTTTCTTTTTTGTCTGAGCCACGATTCTCACCTTTCTTTTTCTTTTCTTTTTTCTTTTTTATTTTTTTTGTGAGCCCATGCTAAGCCCACTAAGCCCACTTCTTCTTTTTTTGTGCTCAACTTTCTTTTTCTTTTTTCCCAAGCCCACATGCTTATAGGAACTGCTGCCTCTCAGTCATGTGGGGTTCCATTAACGTGATTTCAGAGCCAACGCAACGATGTTGGATTTCCAACTTTATCGTTTAGTACTTGATCGTTTGGAACATCAGCTTGCCACTCAGGTAGCTAATCAAGCCCAAATCATGAAACGAATCATGCGAGATTTAGAAGAACTATTGCATGGCCTTAAGGTAATGAAAGATGATGAAGAATCACCGCTCATCTCTCTCAAAACAGCTCGGGTCCACTGTAAGCCACCGTCAACCAATGAATCATAGAGATCTAGGGTGCCTATTATGCATCCTAGACGTGCCCTAATCTAGAAGATGGGAAGACCCAAATTAGTACATAAACCACGTAAGTGAACCCACATCCAATTCCTAGAGAGACTCAATATTTAATGAGGGCACACCATGAAGAACAGCTTAATTTAATGATTATTGGTACAAATAAACAAGCTAATTTGCAACCGTTCTTATAAAAGATTTCAAAAAATTCGTTGTGAAGAAGGAATTGATTTAATTATATCGGAAGGACGACAAAGTCTTTATTGCCTAGA